>JAVTVY010014392.1:0-69347 GCA_036873755.1 Hanleya hanleyi
ATATTGCAACCCGGAAATAGAGGTCATATATGATGGGAAACAACTGGTGAGTACACAACGCATGTTCTGTTGCATTCCTGTTCACTGTTCTCATTAACTTAACTTATTTTTCAAACTAGCGGTAGGGACAGTGTCACATGAAATCAGTGTCGGGTCTGGTTGTATTTGCAAATACATATAGAAAAACTGATAGATAGTTTGAGGCCAGATTCCTGAAGATTCCTCATACAAATATTACAAATCGATAGGGTTATAATATACAGATCCACTAGCATTTTTCGAAACTTTGGATGCTATCTTTTCATGTACTGTCAAGCGATCGCATAACACCAAGAATAGAACGAGACTGCGAAATTTGTAATTTTAATCCCAATTATTTACAGGTAACTTATATAACATGTTATTAAAAAACATGATGTCTTATACCTCCCGTCCTTATGTATCTTTACCTGCATTTGACATGTAATTTCGGTTGTCCATACAGTCCCGGTCTTTAGGATAGGTATAAATTTATTGATTTATTGCTAACACCTGTACTAATCTTGACACAAAATATGACACATTTTTCCCATCAAGGTATATCACATGTTATTCATTCACCGGGGTCCTAATTTCCTTCCTTCGGGAAGTTGTAGCGGTTGTCGAATTTTTCTGTTCTGAGGGTAATGGGGCACCTGTGTCCAAGCTGCAAGAGCACAATGATCCACACGTCTCCCCTGTTTTGTTTTTTTTTCTTAATAACAATTATAGTACATTGATATAACGAGTACTAGTATTCCTTGTAACTCTGTGCAGAGATCTGGTTAGTGCGACCTGGAACTTCCGACTTCGGCCCCATCAGTGTGATCATGCATAGGAATTGATAGATTGATGGATTTGACATCAAAATTACAAAATTTGTCCAAATTATGGCGATTTTCTGCCAAGTTTTTTATCCATATTTAGTTAAATACCAGGTTGTTAGTAATAAATTATATTTTTTTCTATAATATGAGTAATTATAAGCTTATCTTAGCACGCGTTTTTTATTCAGATAAAGAACTATTCCAAGATTTTACTGCGTGTAAATACCATAACAAAGCACTCTATGCACCGGTGACCTCTATTGATCTGACCTGACAGTTATGACGTTTCATATATACGTCACCAGTCACGTGCGCTCCGTATGTCGTCTGCCAGAATGTAAACACGCAGCCATGACCGCTTGGGTACCGATCAGTTTTAGTGTTTTGACCATTACTTTAATAGGTTTGGATCTATATACGTTGTGAAACTGTCACTTGGAGACTTTAACATGGACTTCTATCCACCATCCGTGATGATCGCGGCGTCTGTATCACTGACTGTGTGTACTATAGGTGTTCGAGATGGATATTGCAACCCGGAAATAGAGGTCATATATGATGGGAAACAACTGGTGAGTACACAACGCATGTTCTGTTGCATTCCTGTTCACTGTTCTCATTAACTTAACTTATTTTTCAAACTAGCGGTAGGGACAGTGTCACATGAAATCAGTGTCGGGTCTGGCTGTATTTGCAAATACATATAGAAACACTGATAGATAGCTTGAGGCCAGACTCCTGAAGATTCCTCATACAAATATTACAAATCGATAGGGTTATAATATACAGATCCACTAGCATTTTTCGAAACTTTGGATGCTATCTTTTCATGTACTGTCAAGCGATCGCATAACACCAAGAATAGAACGAGACTGCGAAATTTGTAATTTTAATCCCAATTATTTACAGGTAACTTATATAACATGTTATTAAAAAACATGATGTCTTATACCTCCCGTCCTTATGTATCTTTACATGCATTTGACATGTAATTTCGGTTGTCCACACAGTCTCGGTCTTTAGGATAGGTATAAATTTATTGATTTATTGCTAACACCTGTACTAATCTTGACACAAAATATGACACATTTTCCCCATCAAGGTATATCAGATGTTATTCATTCACCGGGGTCCTAATTTCCTTCCTTCGGGAAGTTGTAGCGGTTGTCGGATTTTTCTGTTCTGAGGGTAATGGGGCACCTGTGTCCAAGCTGCAAGAGCACAATGATCCACACGTCTCCCCTGTTTTTTGTTTTTTTTTTCTTAATAACAATTATAGTACATTGATATAACGAGTACTAGTATTCCTTGTAACTCTGTGCAGAGATCTGGTTAGTGCGACCTGGAACTTCCGACTTCGGCCCCATCAGTGTGATCATGCATAGGAATTGATAGATTGATGGATTTGACATCAAAATTACAAAATTTGTCCAAATTATGGCGATTTTCTGCCAAGTTTTTCTATCCATATTTAGTTAAAAACCAGGTTGTTAGTAATAAATTATTTTTTTCTATAATATGAGTAATTATAAGCTTAACTTAGCACGCGTTTTTTATTCAGATAAAGAACTATTCCAAGATTTTACTGCATGTAAATACCATAACAAAGCACTCTATGCACCGGTGACCTCTATTGATCTGACCTGACAGTTATGACGTTTCATATATACGTCACCAGTCACGTGCGCTCCGTATGTCGTCTGCCAGAATGTAAACACACAGCCATGATCGCTTGGGTACCGATCAGTTTTAGTGTTTTGACCATTACTTTAATAGGTTTGGATCTATATACGTTGTGAAACTGTCACTTGGAGACTTTAACATGGACTTCTATCCACCATACGTGATGATCGCGGCGTCTGTATCACTGACTGTGTGTACTATAGGTGTTCGAGATGTATATTGCAACCCGGACATAGTGGTCATATATGATGGGAAACAACTGGTGAGTACACAACGCATGTTCTGTTGCATTCCTGTTCACTGTTCTCATTAACTTAACTTATTTTTCAAACTAGCGGTAGGGACAGTGTCGCATGAAATCAGTGTCGGGTCTGGTTGTATTTGCAAATACATATAGAAACACTGATAGATAGCTTGAGGCCAGACTCCTGAAGATTCTTCATACAAATATTACAAATCGATAGGGTTATAATATACAGATCCACTAGCATTTTTCGAAACTTTGGATTCTACCTTTTCATGTACTGTCAAGCGATCGCATAACACCAAGAATAGAACGAGACTGCGAAATTTGTAATTTTAATCCCAATTATTTACAGGTAACTTATATAACATGTTATTAAAAAACATGATGTCTTATACCTCCCGTCCTTATGTATCTTTACCTGCATTTGACATGTAATTTCGGTTGTCCACACAGTCTCGGTCTTTAGGATAGGTATAAATTTATTGATTTATTGCTAACACCTGTACTAATCTTGACACAAAATATGACACATTTTCCCCATCAAGGTATATCAGATGTTATTCATTCACCGGGGTCCTAATTTCCTTCCTTCGGGAAGTTGTAGCGGTTGTCGGATTTTTCTGTTCTGAGGGTAATGGGGCACCTGTGTCCAAGCTGCAAGAGCACAATGATCCACACGTCTCCCCTGTTTTTTTTTTTTTTTTCTTAATAACAATTATAGTACATTGATATAACGAGTACTAGTATTCCTTGTAACTCTGTGCAGAGATCTGGTTAGTGCGACCTGGAACTTCCGACTTCGGCCCCATCAGTGTGATCATGCATAGGAATTGATAGATTGATGGATTTGACATCAAAATTACAAAATTTGTCCAAATTATGGCGATTTTCTGCCAAGTTTTTTTATCCATATTTAGTTAAATACCAGGTTGTTAGTAATAAATTATTTTTTTCTATAATATGGGTAATTATAAGCTTAACTTAGCACGCGTTTTTTATTCAGATAAAGAACTATTCCAAGATTTTACTGCATGTAAATACCATAACAAAGCACTCTATGCACCGGTGACCTCTATTGATCTGACCTGACAGACGAAACATTGAATGTTGGACGTGACGGCTGAATATTGAATGTTGGACGTGACGGCTGAATAATGAATGTCGGACATGACGGCTGAATATTGAATCTCGGACGTGACGGCTGAATATTGAATGTCGGACATGACGGCTGAATATTGAATCTCGGACGTGACGGCTGAATAATGAATGTCGGGCATGACGGCTGAATATTGAATCTCGGACGTGACGGCTCTGAATAATGAATGTCGGACATGACGGCTGAATATTGAATCTCGGACGTGACGGCTGAATAATGAATGTCGGACATGACGGCTGAATATTGAATCTCGGACGTGACGGCTGAATAATGAATGTCGGACATGACGGCTGAATATTGAGTCTCGGACGTGACGACGACGGTTGAATATAGAATCTCTGACGTGACGCCTGTAATCTTCATAAGGATTCCAACTTTGACCCACTGTTCCTGCTCTGATACTGTACTTTTACACATATCATGAAATAGTTTGAATTTCATTGGTCCATCAATTCCTGCGCATGAGATAATTAAGTCGTGCGCATGAGATAATTTGGGCGTGTGCACAAGATAATAAGTTGGCCCCACGAGATAATTGAGTCGTTCAGTCAACTAAATTCATTTAGAAAAAATGTGCGTGTCCCTTTTATGGCTCGAACTGTTTCACTGTTTCCGAAAAGTATCCCATCTCATATTCATTCTTTCGTACAGGAGAGTATGAAAATATGGAACGGAGGAGCAGTGGGACATCACCTATCAAGTCATCATCTACATGTATTAGTGCATGAGGGACTGGCTCACACCATTCTCGCTCACCAAAGACAAATGCGTACAAAAGATTTTGACTGAATTAGATAGTTACGTCATTAAGTTGGTACCTCTTTGGAGCCTCAGCATATAACGTTACAGAGGCGGAGATACTAGGTTGCCTCGGCCTGTTGATTGTTGAACGGCGTAGGCCCCCTCACTGGGAAAACACTGCTATTTATGTCCAAGCTTTGACCGGTACGGATAGCTGTGCTTTTGTGGTTTATCCTCATCATAACTGACAACGTTGTTTGAAATGAGGATTCTTAACTGGCAGCGTAGGCCCTATGTGAGTAAATAATTATTTTCCGTATGGAAGCGATAGCGATGCTTTGTGGTATCAAAAGTTAGAAGTCAAGAATATGACACCAGATTGGCTTCACTGTTAGTCATGTTTAGAAGAGAAAAACTTAATAAGTTTGCTACAGCTACAAACAAATCGCCATATTAGTAGATCACACCACTTGGGAAGACCTGGGACAGTAAAGTTCCATTTCTCCACCCGGCAACGACCCGATCTCTTTCTCCAGTGCCGTCAGCGCTCCCCGATTGTACATATATTTATTGTCATCTAAAGTGTTTCGCAGTTCAAAGACAGGACAATGATATAATTTTGTATTTCGCAGTTACATGGTATTTACTTTTCGAGTGAGCATTATGTGTTATTATTTACACTTCTCTCAACAGCGTTCCAATTCATTTCTCTCTCTCCGCATGGACTCCCCCCGCCCCATCTCCTCCACTCCAGTCCATTCTCCCGTATTTGCTTACGCTAATAGATACTTATACCGACCTTCACGATAATATATTTCGATATGGCAAACTAATTTGCCCTGTCTAACCAGAGGATATTGTCTTTATGAGCACAATAGCGATGTCTCGATATTGGGATGTCTTGTCGTAGGACGGGCGAATCGACGTAATTTCCCACGTCACGTCGCTGATTTTCCACGTGACGTCGCACCCGAGTTATGCAGCACTTCAACATTGCCAATAACGATAAAATTTTACTGTTGGGCCTATGGTGATTTGAAAGACTGCCAAGGCTAACAAGTATGCTGAATCTACTATCCAGGAGTTTTGCTCTTATTTGTACGTCATATGGAGCTGCAATATTCCGATCCTGGGACGTTGCTATTTGATTCACCTTGCACACTTATAGAGTGGATCAGAATGTTAGTTGAAATGTTAATAGGCTATACATACGGAATTACTTGCCTATATTACAAATGTGAACTGAAAAAAATATACGAACCGTATTTTACCGCTCTGGTTGATATCAGATAGTCTCCTATGGCTTCTTCATCAATGTACAATTTCTAGCCGAATGTTATTGCATGTTATCTCTTGTTCACCACTCACTTCGATTTACTTCTCTAATGGCGAATAACCTCTATATTACTATCAGTGGACCAGGCTTTGTTGACATAACGAGACAATTAGTATGATATAATCGTGAAAAGCAAGATAGAGATTCCGCGATAATGGATCAATAATGGGTAAATATGGTGCACGACGTTTAGATCGTGCCGTGTATGTCAGCTCTATAGCGACACTGATATTGGATGGGCTCCGTGAGGTCATTCAGTCATTCTAGGAAAGAAAATGCCATTTGAAATATTTTGTGCTCTCACATTGGATATATTTCACAAATACATACGAGTGCCCTCGGAATCCCTCAATCTAAGGTGAAATTTAGGTTGTAACTATATGTTGCGTTATTTTTAGTTAAAGAAATAGAAAATCCTAAGGCGATGCATACTAATATCGAAAGAACTATATCATTAGTATTCGAAAAACAAAACAAATCGGCTTTTCTAGTAATTCCGAATGAATGAGAACATTTTGAACATCAGAGCTATTGCCCAAATCAAGAATCCGTGGAGGTCGCCATTATAACAAGCCTGAGAGCTGTTAGCCAATGAAAAACCTTGAAATATCACCTGACATTATTCCTGTGACGTAGTTGTGCTTCAGGCAGTGTAGCTAGTAACATGGAGACGAATAGTAAATTATTGTGTCGATGGCTATTTGTGGACCTTTCTTTACGCTCTGAGACGATTATGAGGATTGTGATATATGAATGTCGAATTGATATACAGGTTGACATGTGGCATTTTGCATATGATTTCACGAGCTCTCTTGCTGAGGCAGGAATATCAGGCCACATCACCCGATAGCAGTAGAAGAACGCTGCTAATGGTGCCGTTGTTGTTGTTTAATGCTTTACCTTATGGGATAGAGCCCGGATGACAACGGGATTTTTGTCGCAGCGCCATCTACATAAAAACAGTAGGACCCATCAAACGTCACAGTCATTCCAACATGTCGCAGATCATGAAGTGTTAAAGTGTGAACGATAAATCGGTGTTTACTCAGCTGTAGAATTTTTTCTACCCGTGTTTTTGGAATCTGATAGCATAATTCAGTCATGCCGAGCACGAGTTTACGCAGAGTTTACTATTCCTAAAGTTAAGAAACATAGCACTGCTTTGGTTTTAACGGAAGTTGATTTGGAGTGAATAATATTACTTGCATTTTATTAGAACAACTTACTGTTTTGTATGTTTCAATTTTGGTTGATTTTTGATTCACCAATGTTAATGATTGATGCCGTTGATTTAGTGATTCACCAATGTTAATGATGATGCCGTTGTATCATCCCGGGTCTATGCGCCTGTTTTAAAGTCCGACTAGGTTTCATTCGCCAGTACCTATGCTTCTACCAAGTATAAGCTTTTCCAAGGTTATCGGTGAATGCAGATGAATGACGAATGTCAAATACACCTAGCGAATATCATGGTGAGATTATTACGTCACCGAAGGTAACAACAAATTCCTATGGTGGAGAACATCCTGGTCGAGGTTGGTATTAAATAACACCAATCATTTTTTCTTTAAATTCAGTAGCACGCTGTACACAAGAATCGGATATAATAGAAATGCGTATAACTCTCATCAAATATGTTTTTGGTACAGTCGAATAATATGACAGACAATCCTCTAAGTGATCTATTTCCTGGGCTTGCCAAGCTAACTGGTGCAACATTACTGATCAGAAACCCTTCTATTGGAGACCATTTGGTGTTAAATGGTTCCGTTGTCATGTTACAAACCGCAGTATATTTTTCTAACAGATATTTGCTTCGTATACAATTTGGTTTTATAGATATATTTCTTTGTTAAAATGATAGTGGTTGTCTAATAAACAGTTTTTTGTAGGTCAAATAAGTGTTGTTAGGAGACATATCGAACTCTCTTTCAGTATAAAGGTAAAGCCAATGCCAGAGTTCTCGCCAGATATTCTTTACACACCAGCATTCTGTAAAATGGTGAAATATGGTTTCTTCATTTAGTTCACAAAAAGTACATAATTTACTGTCGTTTATACCCAACTTAACTAGTAGTACATTTGTTGTAAGATGTCTGTGAATCACTCTGAACTGGAAATCTTGAAGGTATATATTACTTGTTGTTTTTTGGGGTACAGTATATTATATAGATCTCCAGTGCAGAGCGCTGCCCAGTATATCTTCCCATCTTGCCTGGGACAAAGACAGAACATCGTTTTGAACAAGAACATCGTAATATTTGTTTGTGCTTATCAGTTTGCTATCGCACGGTAAAATACTGGGAGTATAAAAAATCACTTAACTTTATGGTATTCTCTAATTTCTGCAGCCAACTTTGTGAACTTTTGAGAGTCTAATTTTTTAGTTTATTTTTTAAATGGCAATTGTTTTTATAACTGTTATTTTCCCCAAAGTTGTTAAACCTCTTCTGTTCCACCTGTCTAAGGTTTGTTTTGGGTCATCAATTTTGTACGAAGAGTTAGCTCATTCATGTGTGAAATTTGTTTTTTTCTAGTCACACAAAAATATTTACTAGGCTTTTCATCCAAGTCGCACCACCTGGCTCTAGATCTAATCACTACCCCGTTCATTTTTTCATCTCTTAACTTTTCGAAAGCTTTGTCTTAATTCTGTTAATTTATAAAATTGTTTATCATTCACCTGAGTAAAATTTTCCCCAATATTTTGTTCCAGTTCTTCTATATCTCTTTCTAACAAAACTTCTAGAAAGAGCCGGTCAGATATCTTTAACATAATCTGGTAGAAAGGGATGCCGGGTAAGGTCTCCAAAGTAACATTTTCTTCCGAGTAGAAACTGATATTGTCTAATATTGTTTTATTGATTATGGCTAAATATTCCTTTTCAGCAAGGAGAAAATTATTCATTTTCCAGTACCCAGGTCGTCTTTTTTTTTGTCTGAAATATTATACTTGATTAGTATGACTGAGTGATCATTTCTGTAGCCCTGGGTTATTTTAGAATCAACTATGTTATTAAAACACGGGTGGATACCAAAAAGAAATCCAGTCTAGCTTGCTTCCTGGGGTTCCTACGTCGCCAAGTGTATTTCTTTTCAGTTGGATATTGTATTCTCCATACATCATGTATATCACTATAGTTTCAATAACATTTAGAACCGTGTCTCTAGCTTTTGGGTTATTGACATGAAGGTAATTATCTTGGTCAAGAGTAGGGGATAACACCATGTTCCAATCGCCACATAATATAATCTCCGATGTCTCGACGTCGTCTAATTGGTCTAGTAATTGAGAATAGAAGTTCGGGTTATCATCATTTGGTCCGTAAAGGTTGACAATAGTTACTATTCGATTATTCGACCAAGGATACTTTAATAATAATATGTGCACACACCAAGTGTACGTATCCGTTAACCTTATATGCACACATCCTCTCACATCACGTGTATATATACATCAAGTTTATTTGCATACACTCCCCTAGTGTCTGTACATATATGTAAATATCTTAACGTTACATCTCCTTAGACATTCTGTCTAAGCCACGCGGTTCTACGCTATTATTTGTAACCGCGTATACTATTTGTGCAGAATATACCATAATAGACCTTTACATTAGCGTCAGTCATCCTTGTAGGGTTGTGATCATCTCTTCGAGCCCCGGATCTCTACTAGTGAAGGGGTTAACGACGGTGACGGCCAGAATGCCAGTGGGCAATCCCGGTTATTGATTCGTTTTCTCGTAAACACCACGACTGGTCCTGCTCGTACACGTTACAAGTGCATAAAAACGACCATGTGCACAGAGAATGTTCGATGACGTAGGAGATTATCGGCACAACTGTATTTTACGCTTTCCCATTTGGTTTAAAATTCTGCCCAAAATAAACATGGTGGCGCCCTCAAGAAATTCCAAATCACGGTATTTTCTATGTTTGCGTCTTTCTTATTCATCGGGAAAAAATGAGAAAAAATCTTTGTCACGATGTTTTCATCCATAGGAACTCTTTTATAATTCCCGCGGTGTTTTACCACAGAGTTTACGTCCCCTTTAATTTTACTATGAAGTATCCTTCTTGAACATCTGGCAAATAATAACATATATTCAATGTTTTGGGTTGTTACCAGCTTTTTTTTCCAAGATTGTTTTGGAATCGAGCTTCCGCGAAACCTCTCGGAGTACAGTTGCCTCGATAAATGTACTTCTACTTCAGTTTCCCAATTGCTAAGACGCAACTCGAAACACTGATGCAAAATTACATTTTCATAGCGATGCAGAGAAGAGTAGACCCCCAAACAATTCGTTTTCTTTTAAGAACATGAGTAGACATAGTCATTTAATATCACAGTAAAGAATGTTTTTCGAAATTAGCTCGGAAACTCTCACTAGTGAGAGTGTAAAAGCATCAGTGAATATATGGGATACTGCTCAGGTTCGATCAGATTTTTTCATTCACATAGTCGTCACAGAATGCCAATAATTCCGGTATATCAAAAGGTCTCACACAGTGTGTCATATGATTTCATTTCAGATATGTCAACGCAAGTACCTGATCATCGTTCCGTCCGATTTTACTAAGTGGACAAATACCTCAAATGTTCTTTCATGGTTATGCAAATCAGTCGATATGGACTCATCATGCTATCTACAATTGATGTGGTTCGGCAAAGAAAAGCATACAAAAAATGATATACTCATCCCGTGTAAATTGAAGCTATTTCAGCCTAATCTCTCGTAGCGAACGACTCTTTTCTTTTTCATATTATTCGGATCTCTAATTGATCAATATTGCTTTTATCATTCTTCACCTCAGTTGACCTCAAAGGTTGCGACGTTGGTTTCCTATTCTTTGTTTCAGCCATCCAAGAAGTATAATCGCCATTACAGCAACCATAGAAGAGACGAGGACTGTTATTGACATCTTCGAATAAATACCCATTACACGTTTGGATTTTTCTGCCGTTCTTTTGTACAAGATACAACTAGCCTTATCCAACGCCGAATGTTAATACAGAGGAAAAGATCGGAAAGCATTTCTTACCAGAAACAATTGTATAGATCCAATAAATTATATATATTGTGGATGTATGATATACCAAACCAAAACTATATTCTTTGGAGCATATATAATAGATACATAGCTGGTAAGTATATATAGGTATAAAAAGAGTGGTCTTCTGATGTGGAGAAATGATATAACAAAAAGAAACAAATAAACTTCTTGACTTTCTACAATTTATTATATTCTGACTGCAGTTTCGAAGTTTTTGTTCTTTTTAAGGGATATAGTGCACAAACCCAAACATGCTAATATATCAGATATAGCGGTGTAAATTAACATTGTGCATGTATGACAACCCATACGAAAACTATATAATATATTCTTTTACACAGTTGGTGCACATTCTTTTACTATTTTAGAAGTATATGATGATGTTAATAGCCTAAGATACATAACGAAGAAATATATTTCAAGATGAGACTATAGCTAGCCTAGACGAGCAATTAAAGCGTTTCGAATATATTGAGACTGTTGTTCAAAATGGTACAATGTTTACATACCGACACAGCAACATTTATTAGCCATAACAACCCAAATAACAATAACACTCTCCTCCTTATTAACAATAATGCGACAATTCTACAACTAAAAGACAGACTTTGTAGCATATCGGGTTTCATCTGTCAAAGGGGAAAAGACAAGCACTTAACCCCCCAAAAATGCTCACACAAGCAAAATGTAATAACAATCCAGACCTTTAATTCACATAACTGAAAATGCTAAAGGAAATGTTATTAACAGTTTCACAATGCTAACCCACTGGCAATTACTGAATCCATGAGCTGTGTTTTCAAAAATTTTAACAGATGTTTTAACTTAGCTAACTGATAAAAGTACTTTTTGGAGAAACAGGAGTTCAACAGCACCAAGAGTGCATGGTCAACAAACATACCACCATCAAAACACTACAAAGCCAACAAACATATAGGAGACGTTAAAATACAATTCTCCATTTTACAAATACAAGCGTCTATTTCCTCTTACAATATTCAGCCGTCGTCCATGAACGTCCTACAAGATAGGGGCGGTAAACAGTCTTCAATGATTCCGTCAAGGCATCATCATGATCCGCTCATCCGTAGTCAGTATGGATTAAAATCGTTATCTAGAGAATGGTGTATCTCAGTCACGCTGGGATCGTGACTGTTCGTTCGGTTCATGCGACTCCTAGCCACGAAATTAGACACAAGTTACGAATCCTAACGCCATAGCACTTTCGTATTTTGCTATCAGCATGCGACAATTATCGCCAAATTTGAGTAACTTTGCGTGGAGGCGCTGGCGAGATACCAGGCGAGATATGTATAAACCACAAGCGGGTTCCACTGAGAGGTTACTGTAATTAAGGTTGAAATTGTAATTAACTCTCTTGTCGTAAAATCGGCGAGAGAAAAGAACCGATTCATCTTAAAGAAATATAGGTCTCTGTATGGTGTGTCGTTAGGGCTATCTGTACTTTCCTTCAAATCCAGTGAAGGTGAATATATGTAATTCACTGCGTCATTTCTATAGCAATTATCCACAACGAGAAAATCGTCTATATAGCTTTTGGTGAATGAGAGGGAACGGGCTTAGAAATGATCGGTTTTGAAAGCGTCTGCATATAGTCGCTTTCATAAGACAACAGAAAAAGGTCAGCCGAACGTGGTGCACAATTAGTACACGTTGGAATACCTATATGCTGTTGATATATCGTGTTGGCAAATTTCAACTCTATAGACAAAGACACTTCCCATGAATGACATCCCTTGTAAGTAGTATGAAGAATGCTTTGTGGCTTCTGAAATCAATATATCGTCGATCAGTTTTCTTGATCGCCGATCCTGTTAATGAACTAAGACGGTCTATAACGTTCTGATGAGGTACTGTAGTATAGAGTCGAGAAATGCTATGCGGATAATTATCTGTATTGTATGTTTCCCTTCGCATCATGTTCTTCCGTAAGACATTTTGAGTGTTTCAATATCCACAAACGTTTAAAGTTAGAGTTTTTATAAACAGCGCATGGCACAATACCTTTCCCCAAAATACTTTTACCTTCATCAGCAGGATTGAAAGAAATTTGGTGGTGCAGCTTCTAGAACTAACTATGAAGTGAGCTTTGGTGAGTCCAGGACACTTTTGGTATATCGAAACGAGTCGTTGGAAGAGAATGAACAATGCTTGGGAAACATTTTGTAGTTGTTAAATAAATCATCCAGAGTGAATGCACTTGGTGAGTAAGTAGAGGTATTCGATGATGGTGTGCTTATACTCATAATACCCAACACCTGGTAAGTGTAATATTTCCATATGAATATTATTTTGTTTGGTGATTTGTCTGCTGGGACTGTAACGAATGTACTCTGGAGGTTTGCTAGAACTGAGTTTGCGAATTGAGGTTTCTCGGTACTTCCATTTCTGGCGAAAGGGTACTTTCTGTCAATATTGCGGATTGTTTCAACGACCTTACTCTTGGTAAGGTCTAGTCAATCAGGGAGTACTAAATGCTCACCTCTTTCTCGCTTCGACGACTCAGTGAATTACGGTTCCAGTGTAGCCAGGATTATCTTCGGGTCTACATTCAGATTTAGCCTTTTCGATTCTCTATGTTTAGGTCCCTTGGTCAGGAGTGGCTTAGGTCTTCACTCATGATATCTAAGTTACTAGTCACAATATGTTTGCAATGTGTATAGATAAATTTCAACGATTCACAATCAGAACTATAGCCTCCAGACCTGTGTAACATCCAGTTAAACTCCTTTGCAGCATTACAGTAATTGAATATTTTAGTATACGTATATGACATGCCGGCGGTATCTGTGCACTTAAAATAGTTTGTAAAGCGTTGCCTACCTCTGGATCATGCAAGGTTCGTGGTAAATCAATTATGTCCAGTCAATAATCACTGTTTCTAAGCAGCAACGTTTTCCCAATTTCTATGAAGTATGTTCATCGTAACTATGCAGGTTAGGTCAGAAAGTTCGTTTGTTGAGAAATTGGAATTGAACTATTTAATATATACATCAGGACGTTCCCTTATAAGAGCTGCACAAATTCACAGTATCTCCTTTATCTCGACTCCCATGGGTCCGACCTTGTCTGGCAGCCCACAAAACATTCGAAAATGGAGAAGACGCATGAAATTGATTCTGAAACGCTCATTAATGAGAGCATACAAAAACGGATTGAGAGTAGAATTACCCCATAGCAACCAAACGAAAGCTCCGTAAAGGGTTTTATTCACACAATCGTCACAGAATGTCAACATCACAGTACAGACAGTGTACGGGGTCCAGCAGAGACCGAATACACCGACCAGAATAGCCAAAGATCTGGCGGCCTTCCTTTCTCGTCTCAATGTCATATTATATCGTCTCTTGTCAACTTGTTCTTCCTCGGTTGATATCTGCTTAGAAAGAACTTCAACTTGCGGTGAAGTTTTCGTGACTGTTGCAATGCTTGACTGCATTGGTTTGGATGACACATGAATTCGCGAGCGCTTGCGAATCAGCACGTAAAGAGAGAGGTTTAATGAGAATATCGAACTCTAAGGTATAAGGAATTCTATCAAAGCCGTTGCCATCGTGAAGGGAAGATTCTCGTGGAACTCCACATCGCAGTCTTCCTCTTCAACGGTACTATACCCACGTATATAATCCCAGCTTATGATCGCGGGGACGTAGATAAGGAATGCAGCAAACCAAGACACGACTATGCGGACTTTGGCGACTTGGGCAGTTTGTTTCCTGGAGTAGTCGGCTCCTTGTCTAACCAGCATACACCTGTCATAACTGACCAATATGATAACAAATACTGATTCTAGACAGGCCAGGAAATCTATACTCGAGAAAACCTTGCACATCGCCACGCCAAATGGCCATGTGTAATCCATGAGTGTATAAACTGCATAGAATGGCATGCTTATACAACCAATGAATAAGTCGGAAGCTGCTAAACTCAGCAGATATCTGTTGTGAACTGTTCGCAGTTTGCAGTCTGTATAATACGAAATGATTGTGAGAATGTTGCCACCGACACATGTGATCACCATACATGATATGATGATTCCATAGATGACTTTGCTATATAATGGCAGTGACTCTTCTATCTCTCCCTCGTAGTGGTACTTGTCGGTATCGTTGCTGTAGAGAGCAGTTGTAGGTGTTGTTAAAACATTGCCCAAAATATCAAAAGCGAAGATCATCGATATATGCCTGAAGATGTCCATGTCCATGCTGAAAATAGAAGATGTACGGTCATGACATCCATTCTCGGTACCCCAATTTGACAATCTTTCTCACTATTAGTAGCTCTATTGCTAGAAAATATTCCCACGAAATTTCATGACCATGTCGAAATTGTAAGGGATGGCAAGAAAATTTCAAGCTTATAAATTTGCTCATTACTGGTACACAACATGTATTGACGAACTTTCAAAATTTATTTATTTGAATTGTCCGAATACATTACAGATTTACAACACAGCGAATGTGCTAACTCCTTTGATGTTATTTATTAAGCTACTTCTTCCAGAGCAATTTTTATGGAAATATTCCTAACTTACAGAGGTTTCATAATAGTTTACCGATGTGACTAGGTGTGATAGCTATAAACATCCCATAAGCTTCAAACTTCTTCAGACATGCAGAAATGTGTGGTCTAACATTACAACTTCATATGAAAGTTTTGTATGATGTCTGTTGATTGCGTAATGGAGGTAAACGTGGGCATTACAGAGTGTAGGTCTACTTGAGTTTTTGTCAAACACGAACAGATCTAATTACGCATGCGCATTTTATGTTTATTCCGTGAAACAAGTTACGCCCATATATACTGTATGACTGTCAACTCAAGGTAACGTCAAGGCGGATTCAATACTATAATTTAACAGCATTTCCCGGTTATTGGACATTTCTCGCAAATATGCAACTACAGAATCAATATGCAACCACCTATGGCCTAATAAAAAATTTTAAGTCGTGAACTGTGATCCAGGAAGATTGAAGAAGTACGGAGAGATGCTGGGGCTGGTTCAAACTTTCAAGAATATGAAAACGAACACGTTTCGGTCATTAGCAGCTAATCAGAAATACCAAGAGGTCGTCGTAAATAAGCCCCATCGTAATACCAGAAGTACCGCATATTACAACATATTCACGCCAGGCACGAGACTGAAGGGCAGGTTCAGGCAGATATGTTTTTTTACGAGAGCCAGCAACGCCACCTTCATGGGATGCTTCGCTGTAGCAACGCATCGATCGATATTTTCCTCACGGGTCACAGACCTATATTGGGCGTGTCGGCAATACCATTGAGGGAGCTATTATTTTGGACACTATGGAAAGCTCTAATTGATCAGATAAATCTAATTATTCATATACTGTTTATTTCCCTGGAATATGTTTATGAATGCAGTCCAGTAAAGTACGAATTTGAGTAACGTTACTATTTTTAATAACGAGCTAACAGATAGGTACTATAAGCAATAACGAAATTTAGAATAACGTGACTGTTTCCAGTAATACCAAAATCTGCTAATGAAAACAGTACCACATATCTGATATTGATCTACAGGGATTATCTCCCATAGATGAAATAACCATGATGTCTTTTGGGCCACCTTTCCCCTCTCAAACGAAGGCTGCCACGACATTCTAGACATATTGATCCATACCTAAAAATTAATTAAACATCAGTGAAAATGGTTTAATTAAGTTAATTAACCACATTCCTCGGCAAGTTCGTATTATGAAAAACGGAAAATTGTAGACATAAGTTTATTTGCGGTCTAGTTACGTGAAAACTAAGACAGAGAGGTATTGGGGAAAAACATTATGTAATCAATGCATATTCAGCTCATGGGAAACTGGTTTATAATTAACAAAATCGTAAAAATGAACAACCAGGAATTGATTAAACATTAACCCCAACAAATACCAACACGGTCAGAGAATTGTTATTGATTTCAGTAACGAAGCCCTCAAATTGACATTTTGTTACTAAATTTGGTAACGTTATTGATTTCAGTAACGAAGCCCTCAAATTGACATTTTGTTACTAAAATTGGTAACGTTATTGATTTCAGTAACGAAGCACTCAAATTGACATTTTGTTACTAAATTTGGTAACGTTATTGATTTCAGTAACGAAGCACTCAAATTGACATTTTGTTACTAAATTTGGTAACGTTATTGATTTTCGTACTTTACTGGACTGATGAAGTTGAACTACTTTTTATCGTGAAAAATCAGTGGATATTTCAGATACCCGTTCGCCACCCAACACATCAGCAAGTGCCATTGGCATTGCATGGTGAAGGGGAACCCTTGCTGCAAATTTCTTGTGTATTTAATTCACGTGGTGCCAATTGCCAAAATTGATACAAAGAATTGAAGTAGAGTATTTCCTTGATAAATGCAAAGTATTTTAAACACAGTTGGTACATTTGTGCGCTCAGAAAATTGAATTCCCCGCCAAAATTTGAGGTGAAAACCCATTGATTTGTTCATAAAGTTGATATTTTAACAGAAAAAATATTCTAGATAGCTGACATTTTGAGCACTGATGAGTTTCAACTTCCTTTTCAAACGTGTAAAATTGTGCATACTCATGATCGCTGCGGAACGACAGGAAGTGGCCAAAATACCACCGTCCATGTTAGCTCTCACTCGTACAGGAAGTGTCCAAAATACCACCCGTCCATGATAGCTCTCTCACCTGTACTGGAAGTGTCCAGAATACCACCCGTCCAAGATAGCTCTCTCACCAGTCCAAGATAGCTCTCTCACCCGTCCAAGATAGCTCTCTCACCCGTACAGGAATTGTCCAAAACACAACCCGTCCGAGATAGCTCTCTCACCCGTACAGTTTACTCGCGCAAAAATTGTCCTTTACACCACCAAGATGGAGGCGTTACTGGCTCTCGTCAAAAACGCTTGTGCGTCGACCTGCTCTTCAATCTCGGGTCTGACTTGCATATGCGGTACTTCTGGGATTACAATAGCTAAGGGCTTATTCCAATTGATTTTTCATGTTTTTGATCACACTGAATTTTTTGTATACTTATTCAGAATTTGATCATGCATACGTGTATAGACTAGATTAAGATTGATGATTCATGTGACTAATGGCATCATCATGTTACTCGATGACACTATGTTTAGGCTTTTCATCGAAACCATCTGACCATGAACCGGAAATTCCGATAGAGACATTGAAGAAATTCTGTTTGCCGGTATCGACTTCCTACAATGCGTGAACGATAGCTCCAAGTACGCACATTTGCCGGTTCAAACATCGACTCCGTGTACACGCGTACACAAAACGGTCATGTTTGTCTTGTATTGACGGCACACAACCAAATGGATAACTGTTGAATTATTCCATTTGAAGCTTAATTTTTTTTTGCGAATTTGTTTGCAAGTTTTAGTTAGAGAATGGCGGACTGCACGATGTGTGGTCTGCCTGAAACATTCTAGAGATGTGTCAAATAACAAAACAAGCGTTGTTGTTCATCAAGCTAACTTAAGGGACAAGGTACCACGAAATGTTATTGTATGGCAAATAAAGTGATTAGAATTGAGTTTCCCCTCTCAGATATACAACAAACAGGCGTGCTAATATACTTGCATTTTTTTTTAAACAAACTGTCTTAATTCTGGCCTTGGGTTCATTGTCCCTTTGTCTTCTCACTGGTTGCGTTAGTATTCATTCAAGCTTCAGAATTTGTTTAACAAAAGCTAAAACTGACAAAAAAGCAGTCTGTGCTGTTTGCCTGTACTACCTTGGTACATGTAGACAGAATGGTGACTTCCTTGAATGTTGAGAATATATGCTCAAAAAGAACTGTCAATGATTCTCAGTTGAAATTATTTTTTTCTCGCAGTCAAAGTGAAAATTGAATGAAGAAGTATTATAGTAACAAAATCCTACAGAGAGAATATTATTATAGTAACAAAATCCTACAGAGAGAATATTGCTATTCGTTCCCAGTTTTGCCCGGCTAATAGGGAATTTTGAGGCAGTTTACTACTACAGAAAATATTCACTTCCCTTGACCCTTGATTTACTTTTTTACATCCCGTTAAATGTACGATTTATTGGAAATATCAGTACTAGTTATCGCCTGAGGTTGAGGTGTATAAGCGAAATAATACACATGGCTCGAGGCAAGGTATTGTACACCGAGGTCGAGATCGAATCGTTTATTCGGGTGAATTACCGCGTCGTGAATGGGTTGTGCTTTCTTGAAGACATCTGAATACATTTGTACACGAAACAAAGCATCCACAACTCCTTGGACTGATCCGTAACTCTCACGTCGTCGTTACAAAGATTTGTAATAAAAACATATATGTAATTGATAAATACGTGTCACAATCTACATTCCATGACACACATGTGAAGCAAAAAATGCAGAAATACATATTCTATATCACCATGTCCATACGCATGATCTCATACCAGCCTCATAATTAACGAAATGTCTGACATAAATTCACGTTTACACATTTCACTTGCACCAACACATACATAAGGGAGACAATGTATTTCCATATACAGACTCACATTTTGACTGCCTAGTCTACAATCAACGCCCAGCAGGTGACAACTAAAGATTAGTGCCACATTTGTGACAGTCAGTGTTACATGTATAACATGTGTATAGCAGGAGACGTATGGTGAAATGATCACAAACAAGTGAGAAATGACTACATTGTAGTCAAAACCTGCGGCAGTGGCAATAATACAGTGAAAGACATATCAGCGGAGGTAGTGGTAATTGTAGAAAAAAGCGCCATCTGCAAGTGTTTTCATGCCAAGGGAAGTAATTTTCAACTTCTAACCCACAATTGTAGGAATTGACTAATATATTTGACACAATATATATATATTCGCTTTCCTCGTTCAAAATCCGACGATGTTGACTGGTCCGTGCCGTCTATACTGAATTGACAGACGAAGTCACAATAATCGCTTTGGCAATGTCTTGGTACAAGTATCGTGAATTCCAAGTTTCAAAACATTCCGTTCAGCCGTTGATTTTTGCAAATCAAAAAGGCTTTCAAATATTTGGAAATCCAAACAAATTTCAAGGATTTAGTCATAGCGCGAACATCTACGCTCTTCAGTCTCCTTCTCGCTTACTTTGCCGAGCAAAATGGAAAATTTATATTTCCGTCAAAGTTAATTTTCAATGAATTTATTATCAGGTCTATCACTTTGATCTGTGAAACTATGGAATGGGGTTGAAGGCTTTATCGAACTGTTCAAGAGGCATAATGACATTTTTCACGATTCAAATTGAGGCCTGTGACAGTCTTGATATTCGATTAGAATAATAAATTAAGTTTCTGCATTTATGTGCGTTATCATCTGCAAACTAAATACGGTACCTTGACACTCTTTTCCATGCAGCAAGCCAATATCAATACATGGTTTGCTCCTTCTATACAAATGATTACCTATTTCATCCTTAGGAGATATCACCTCATCCGACATGTTTGGTCAAGCCTTTTCGAAGGTTGATAATTTTTATTAATTTTTTTTTTTAAGTCAAATTCTGCAAATAAGAAACATTTCTTGTCAGTATCTATGGATATCGCCCTATAATCAATTCGCGAATATGTTTGTCATTAAGTCATTCGGGAGGTGATTTAAGTGCGAAATTTCAGGGTTAGTTCACTAAACAAGATATGTGTGTATAAGAGAATCATGTCGAATTCTCGTTATTATCTTTTGGTACATCAAATTATTGCATTCGCGAAAATGACTTCCAAGTCAATACGAAAGGTATCAAAATAAATTAAAAAAACTCTCAAGGAAATCAAGGTCCTAGCTTTTGACAACGAGATCAAATAGATCGCTTTTATGGTCAGTATCTGCTAATATATGACGTAATTTCATTCGTAAAACTGATTGACAAAGTAACGTAAATTGTGAAGTGTAGAACCAGTAAGTTCTAGCAGAAATGGGCTCTGACTTGAGAGAATGATGTCAAATGCAACATGTTTCTGCCCATTGTCTGCTGATACACATAAGTATTGATTTTACGTAAGCGATTAATGCAATTCTAAAGGGATTATGAGTGCGGAAGAGGACGAGAACATCAATACCAGCGAAGCAAGGCCCTGGCTTGCGAGAATGAGGATAGAGGGACTGTGTTCCGAAAGAGGATCATTCGAAATAGCTATGTGCCAAATTTCATGTTTGTAACCGAAAGTACACAATATAACTATGATGTACTGTTCGCGCATAGGGTTGTCGGACTCATTAAGTACTACATAGTCATTTATGTATTATAAAACCGTTTGCGCATAAAGTCAGTTTTGAGTATTATCAATGAGTCGGTATAGCTAAGACATTGACAACGAGGTCAAATAGATCGCTTTTATGGTCAGTATCTGCTAATATATGACGTAATTTCATTCGTAAAACTGATTGACAAAGTAACGTAAATTGTGAAGTGTAGAACCAGTAAGTTCTAGCAGAAATGGGCTCTGACTTGAGAGAATGATGTCAAATGCAACATGTTTCTGCCCGTTGTCTGCTGATACACATAAGTATTGATTTTACGGAAGTGATTAATGCAATTTTAAAGGGATTATGAGTGCGGAAGAGGACGAGAACATCAATACCAGCGAAGCAAGGCCCTGGCTTGCGAGAATGAGGATAGAGGGACTGGTTCCGAAAGAGGATCATTCGAAATAGCTATGTGCCAAATTTCATGCTTGTAACCGAAAGTACACAATATAACTATGATGTACTGTTCGCGCATAGGGTTGTCGGACTCATTAAATAGTACATAGTCATTTATGTATTATAAAACCGTTTGCGCATAAAGTCAGTTTTGAGTATTATCAATGAGTCGGTATAGCTAAGACATTAAGTGCAAGTCCAGGGATTGGAGGGTCATTGTTTCGATTCCCACAGAGGGTTAAGTTATTCTTCCTTTCAAAACATATTTCCATATATGCGAATTGCTTGGGGGTAAAGTTAAACATCTTTATTCGGTGAAAGTTGCTGAGTTGTTCCGCTTACTTCTGAAACGTAATTGTTGCGTTTGTTTTTATGATGCATGATCTATAATTTGATACCAAGTATTATTCAATGTTAATCATAATGATAATGCGTTACTTGTTATGCTTCTTCGCCAATTTGTGTTTTATCTAGATTGGGTAGATAAAATGATTACTAGAAGTAGTGAACTTATTTTTCTACTTTCTAAGACAGTCGCCTGGGACTGTATGCAAATTAGCTGAACCACCGACAAGGTTGCGGCTCATCTTCTTTGGTATATAAGAAATCCAAGGATCTTAAATTGTGTATACATCTGCATACTGTTCAATGAAAATGGTAATATCTGAAGACAGTGACTGATGTGACGACCGACAGCTTTAAAGCGACTGACGTAAGAGAATTGAAGTCTGAACGGAAATCAACGAAGCAATAATTCATTCCACCGAATATAGTTGCAAATGAATTCAAACGCGCTTGAAGACAGTATTGTCATGTGAGATCGGAGGTTGAAAAGAAAAGTGTGGCAGAGATCACACTCTCTTAGCGCATGCGCATTTCAAAAAGTCACAAGAACAAGAACAACAACAACGCGAGCCTCCCGTAGACCTGCGTGCCGCAGGTAAAAAACAAGTGAGAAATGACTACATTGTAGTCAAAACCTGCGGCAGTGGCAATAATACAGTGAAAGACCTATCAGCGGAGGTAGTGGTAATTGTAGAAAAAAGCGCCATCTGCCAGTGTTTTTATGCCAAGGGAAGTAATTTTCAACTTGTAACTCACAATTGTAGGGATTGCGTAATAGTTCTGATACCATATATATATATTCACTTTTCCCAGTCAAAATCCGACGATTTTGACTCGGCCGTGCCGTCTATACTGAATTGACAGTCGAACTCACCATGATCGCTTTGGCAATGTTTTGGTACAAATATCGTGTATGCCAAGTTTCAAAACATTCGGTTCAGTCGTTACTTTTTGCAATCAAAAAGGCTTTCAAATATTTGGAAATCCAAACAAATTTCGAGGATTTAGTCATAGCGCGAAAATCTGCGCTCTTCAGTCTCCCTTCTCGCTTAATTTGCCGATCAAAATGGAAAATTTATATTTCCTTCAAAGTTATTTTTCAATAAATTTAGTATCTGGTCTATCACTTCGATCTGTGAAACTACGGAATGGGATTTAAGGCTTTATCGAACTGTCCAAGAAGCATAATGACACTTTGTCACTATTCAAATTGAGGCCTGTTACAGTCTTGATATTCGATTAAAATAATTAATTAGGTTTCTGCATTTACGTTCGTTATCATCTGCGAACTAAATTCCTTGCCACTCTTTTCCACGCAGCAAGTCAATATCAAGACATGGTTTGCTTCTTCTATATAAATGATTAACTATTTTATTCTTAGGAAATATCATCTCATCTGACATGTTCGGCCAAGCCTTTTCGAAGGTTGCTAATTTTATTAATTTCTTTTCTTTAAAATCAAATTCTGCAAACAAGAAACATTTCTAGTCAGTATCTATGGATATCTTCCTATACTAAATTTGCGAATATGTTTGTCATTCCGAAGGTGATTCAAGTGCGAAGTTTCGGGGCTAGTTCACTAAACAAGGTCTGTGTGTAAGAGAATGATGTCGAATTCTCGTTATTATCTTTTGATACATCAAATTGTTGCATTCGCGGAAATGACTGCCAAGTTAAAGTCAATGCGAAAGGTATCTAAGTATCGAAATCAAACTCAAAAACCCCTCCAGGAAAACAAAGGCCCTAGCTTTTGGCCACGAGGTCAACATCGTTTCGTTTTTATGGCCAGTATCTGCTATATATGACGTAAACTGATTGACAAAGTAACGTAAATTTTGTATAGAACCAGTAAATTCTAGCAGAAATGGGCTCCGACTTGAGAGAATGATGTCAAATGTAATATGTTTCTGCGCATTGTCTGCTGATACACATAAGTATTGAATTTACGGAAGTGATTAATTCTATTCCAAAGGGATTCTGAGTGCGGAAGAGGACGGGATCATCAATACCAGCGAATCAAGGCCCTGGCTTGCGAGAATGAGGATAGAGAGGCTGTGTTCTGAAAGAGAATCATTCAAAATAGCTATTTGCCAAATGTCATACAACCGAAAGTGCACAATATAACTGCACGACTGCGAGGTATTGTTCGCGCACAGGGGTGTCCAACTCATTAAATACCACATAGTCATTTCTGTCTCTTCGAAGTGGGCTACCATTTGAAATTGTCCGGTAATGATCGAGTGAGTCCATCTGAATCCTTTCGTCGGCAAAGTAAGCATTCAAGATTCAAGATTTTATTGTACAAATACCAGTCAAAGGCAGAGTACAACATTTTAAGAGGAATACAACTAGAGAAACAATGGAACAGTGACATGAATATAAATATTTATATATATGTTATATCTGAGAGATATGTTATATCTGAGTGTTACCGTTGATATTAGAACCTTGATTTTTGGCATTAAAGTGCATCAGGGGACTGTTACCAGCATGTTTCGAGCTGACCTACTTTTGATGAAAATTTCAGGTGATTTTTGATTAAAATCACTGGTGAATCTAACTTGAGCCGTGCCCATCTTA
This sequence comes from Hanleya hanleyi, assembly GCA_036873755.1. Classification (NCBI taxonomy): domain Eukaryota; kingdom Metazoa; phylum Mollusca; class Polyplacophora; order Lepidopleurida; family Hanleyidae; genus Hanleya; species Hanleya hanleyi. The sequence continues at coordinate 24,678 of JAVTVY010014392.1, forward strand.
ATATAGGCAGGATTTCAACTGGGGGGCCAAGAGTTCAGCGTCCGTCGGAGTCCTAATGCCTACCCTACTTCTTATGTCCTGTGACGTTATTCACACTGGGCATGAAGGTGCATTAGGGGACTGTTGCCAGCATGTTTCGAGTGGACCTACTTTTGATGAAAATTTTGATTAAAATCACTGGTGATTCTAACTTGGGCCGTGCCCATCTTAATATTGGCAGGATTTCAACTTGGGGTCCAAGAGTTCAGTGCGTGTCGGTTCGGAGTCCTAATGCCTACCCTACTTCGTAGGTCCTTTGACGTTATTCACAATATTCTCATATATAATAATTAACGAAGCAATAATTCATTCCACCGAATATAGTTGCAAATGAATTCAAACGCGCTTGAAGACAGTGTTGTCATGTGAGATTGGAGGTTGAAAAGAAAAGTGTGGCAGAGATCACACTCTCTTAGCGCATGCGCATTTCAAAAAGTCACAAGAACAAGAAGAACAACAACAACAACGCGAGCCTCCCGTAGACCTGCGTGCCGCAGGTAAAAAAGAAACCGGGGCGTCAGGATTTCAAAAGGGGGGGTGCGAATGTAGTGAAAGTTCATAGGGGTCGACAATCATAGCCCAACAGGCGAGGGTCCAGGGGCCGCCTAGGCCCCGGAAGCTGCGGGGTCCTAGATCGCCGGAGATGCGATCTAAATGTTTCTGGATATAAATCTGAACATAATGTATGCAGATTTATGATCCCTTTTCACGTTTTTTTGCATTTATAAGAACACATCGATGTTGTGAAAAATCACACCACACCACATCTGAATCCATTTGACTTTCTAGTTATATTTAATACATACAAAACGATGACCTTAACGCCATGAAATATTAAAAACCAACAATAGTACCAATATGAATGATTTACACAAAGCTAAAATAAGCGAATCCTGTGCGACCAACAGGGGAGGGTCAAGGGGCCGCCTAGGTCCCGGAAGCTTCGGGGTCCTAGGTTGCCGGAGATGCCTCTCACCCCGCCGTAGATCCACCCTTAATTTCCCATTTTTCACCATCCCAGGAATGCGCACCAAGGGCACGCTTCTAGGGGGTCCGGGGTGCGTTTTTTTTCTGCATTTTAGCGTATTATAATGCTAAACTGGGATTTTATATCTTACATAATTGTCGTATTTCCAATCTACGGACACACGCATCATGGGTAGCGACGCCCTGAACGTCCGTATTATGCCGCTTAAAGTCTGTAGATTTGAATTAGTCATCTGATTTGGAGCTTATCAGTAATCAATAGTCAACTCTGCAGGATTTTCTTTTTTTTTGCAGCGTGTATAACAAACCCAACCCTACAAAATGAGCACTTTTACTCGGTGATATTGATCATATATCACGCTTGAAATAACTTTGTAATTCTCTCCATATAAAACTCCAGTGCTGATGTTTCATGTACATGCAGGGTTTCAATTACATGCATGTATAGGGAGACATCATAATGTATTCGTGTTCGAGCTGACGAGGGTTATTCATGCCATATAAAGTAGTAACAAGCGGTCCTTGTTTCTTTCGCTTATATTCCCATGCCAAGTAAAATTGCTGAATGATAAACCGCACTTACCTATATGACCGTACAGAGCATTATTGACCTTTGTGCCAGTGAACACGAATACATTAAGACGTCTTCCTATGTAATTGACTCCGGTAAATCAAACAAAAGTGCTGGGGTTTTATATGGAGAAAAACTATAAAGTTATTTCAAGCGTGATATGTTATCAATATCACGTGGTGATGGTAGTCATTTTGTAGGATTCAATTTGTTTTACACGCTGCAGAAAAGAAAATGAACGCAGCGTTTACTTTTGATTTTTAACAAGCTCCAAAGTAGGCGACTAATTAAAATGGACAGGCTTTAGGATAGTTTCTTCCAGAATACGACAAAGTTTTCTTGAAAATTAAAGAAAACGTAAGAAGTGCATATGTGTGAATTCTGTGGAAGCCTCAGTTTTCTTGCACCGACTGACCAAACTATACTCGTCTGAGAATTTCATCTGCAATTTTTTTTTAGACATTCACAAGAAATGTAATTTTCTGCCGAACTACCAGATTTTGAATTAGTGAAATTTCTAAACATATACGATCGCGAAATATGATTTGACACATGTTTTCATGTTAGTAACTAATTATTGGTGGTCAGTTTTCAGTGGAATGTCGCGGGAAAAGTAGCAAACTTGCGCTATCGAGGTGTTAAAAAAATCCGTTCTATCGTGATGGTCAAAATATAAAATATTGATAAACTCTGACGGTTGAACCTCACCTGCTTATTTTGTCAATCTAATTTCAAGCTGTTGTGGTATGATCTCGTATATGCTGAGGCCTTAACATGTCCTGGACTGTACGAACTCAATATTGTTACTTGTAGATGGTAAACGGAAAATATCTTCCTAGATCTCCGCCGTTTTTCAATATGTCGATTGCCAAAGGATTTGATATGGCTTCCAGAAGACCTCCACACATCGACATGCCAGCATAGCATCAATCATTTCTCCTTTTTGATGTAAATGTGACTTTATACGGAAATTATCTGTCCGACTTCTCTGGGAATTATTTGATCATAGAGCACTGAAGCCGAAGTTCACGATCGTTCAATGTCTAGATGAAAGTTGAGATCTAAATGCAGGATTTAGATAGTCGGTCTTTTAATACCTGATACAGGTATTGTCCCAATACAGATATTGATATAGGGTATTTCGATTTTTTCCACGATCGAAATATTTCCATTATCTCGGTAACACAGTAATACCAGAGCTAGAAAAGAGTGATGAAAAAACGTCTCACGAATTCGCAGAATTTTCCCCATGTCGCTAAATATTTGAGGATCTCGTTTACCTTTTCTGCCCAAGTCGGATATTGTGTATGATTTTGTTGATCGTTACGTGATATGTTACATGGCCTTGTTCAAAAAGTTCTTCTGTATACATTTCTCAGATTTTGAAAAAAAAACTACACCGAAATGACATCGTGAAGTTCATCTGGTACAAGACAGTTGAACTTATTTTATACACCAGCCAATACAACACCATATTAATGATCGTATCGCATTCGCCCCAGAGAGCCTGTCGTAAGAGGCGACAAACTGGGGCATCCGTGGGTGAATTTGAATAGGAACCCACCCGTAGGGTTCCGGGTGTGAAAAGGAATAGGAACCAAATGTCGTGATATGACTGAAATAGTGTTGAAAGCGACGTTAAATCATATTCACTCATTCAATTCAACATTTTAATTACCCACAGGCCCTTGCATACATCCACAGAAGTTACAAATAAATATATATACAGGAGTGTGTGAGTGAGTAGGGTTTAACACTAGTTTTCCCTCCACTGTTTACAAACTCGAAAACTCCAGTTTTTACTATCAACGTTGTCTGAATTACAGGCCCATCTGAATACTTTCTTATTAAGCATCTCACCCATTTGTGCACATTTGTTCCACTGTCTCGTCACACGTTTCCAATGAACAATATATTGCGGAACCCAAAACATTTCACCGCGTGTGTTGCATGCTCTCCTTGACCAAGATAACAAGCAACCAGAGGATGCTAGGTCCCCCGCCGAAATGGCAGCATTATTTTTTTAGCATTGTTGGTCTCAGGGGATATACACGAGGGAGGCAACTGCTGCTTCATAGGCGTTGGATGTGGAAGGGTCTTTCTGCCTTCCCAAGTTTTAAGATCATCTCAGAACGATTGACTGAAAGTTGATTGCTTCTGTAATATAGTTTCCCTGCAGTGAAGCATGGAAATTATGTAACCGAGAAGCAACCCCAAGTGACATCTCAAGGCATTATCTGCAAACCAAATTTGACGAGAAGCTGAAGGCATCAACCTATTGCCCGGAAACCAAATTTTAAATTTGCCACCAGGTGTCGCCACCTGTAGGTGTAAGTGGGCGAAATGCAATCCCAAGCATCATCTCATGGCATGGTACATGTATTAGTCTATACATGTAGTATCTTCTACGGAGGGCCAATGATCGGCTGATGCAGCAACAACAACATTTTCCCAGTTAGACGGCAGATTTTGAAATCCACCTTCAGGCAGATGTTGCTGAAATGCAATACGGACTGGCATCTTGTCGCAAGGAATGCGTATGCCGAATTTCGGAAGAATCCAACAAAGCGTTAGGAAGTTATCGCTTCGAACAGACATCCACGGATACAAAGAAGCAAGAACTAGTGGCGCCACCTTCAGGCAGATGTTGCTGAAATGCAATACGGACTGGCATCTTGTCGCAAGGAATGCGTATGCCGAATTTCGAAAGAATCCAACAAAGCATTAGGAAGTTATCGCTTCGAACAGACATGCACTGACGTACACGAACATCCACGGACACAAAGAAGCAAGAACCAGTGGCGCCACCTTCAGGCAGATGTTGCTGAAATGCAATACGGACTGGCGTCTAGTCGCAAGGAATGCGTATTCCGAATTTCGGAAGAATCCAACAAAGCATTAGGAAGTTATCGCTTCAAACAGACATGCACGGACGTACACGGAAAAAAAAGATCCATTTTGACCCAGTGGCGCCACCTTCAGGCAGATGTTGCAGAAATGCAATACGGACTGGCGTCTTGTCGCAAGGAATGCGTATGCCGAATTTCGGAAGAATCCAACAAAGTGTTAGGAAGTTATCGCTTCGAACAGACATGCACGGACGAACATCCACGGACACAAAGAAGCAAGAAGCAGTGGTGCCACCTTCCGGCAGATGTTGCTGAAATGCAATACGGACTGGCGTCTTGTCGCAAGGAATGCGTATTCCGAATTTTTGAAGAATCTAACAAAGCTTTAGGAAGTTATCGCTTCGAACAGACATGCACGGACATACACGGACATCCACGGACACAAAGAAGCAAGAACGAGTGGCGCCACCTTCAGGCAGATGTTGCTGAAATGCAATACGGACTGGCGTCTTGTCGCAAGGAATGCGTATTCCGAATTTCGGAAGAATCCAACAAAGCATTAGGAAGTTATCGCTTCGAACAGACATGCACGGACGTACACGAACATCCACGGACACAAAGAAGCAAGAACCAGTGGCGCCACCTTCAGGCAGATGTTGCTGCAATGCAATACGGACTGGCGTCTTGTCGCAAGGAATGCGTATTCCGAATTTCGGAAGAATCCAACAAAGCTTTAGGAAGTTATCGCTTCAAACAGACATGCACGGACACAAAGAAGCAAGAACCAGTGGCGCCACCTTCAGGCAGATGTTGCTGAAATGCAATACGGACTAGCGTCTTGTCGCAAGGAATGTGTATGCCGAATTTCAGAAGAATCCAACAAAGCGTTAGGAAGTTATCGCTTCGAACAGACATGCACGGACGTAGACGAACATCCACGGACACAAAGAAGCAAGAACCAGTGTCGCCACCTTCAGGCAGATGTTGCTGAAATGCAATACGGACTGGCGTCTTGTCGCAAGGTATGCATATTCCGAATTTCGGAAGAATCCAACAAAGCGTTAGGAAGTTATCACTTCGAACAGACATACACGGACATTCACGGATACGAAGAAGCAAGAACTAGTGGCGCCACCTTCAGGCAGATGTTGCTGAAATGCAATACGGACTGGCGTCTTGTCGCAAGGAATGCGTATTCCGAATTCCGGAAGAATCCAACAAAGCTTTAGGAAGTTATCACTTCGAACAGACATGCACGGACGTACACGGACATCCACGGACACAAAGAAGCAAGAACTAGTGGCGCCACCTTCAGGCAGATGTTGCTGAAATGCAATACGGACTGACGTCTTGTCACAAGGAATGCGTATTCCGAATTTCGGAAGAATCCAACAAAGCGTTGGGAAGTTATCGCTTCGAACAGACATGCACGGACGTACAAGGACATACACGGACACAAAGAAGCAAGAACCATTTTAAAGTCCCCGGCCGCGTTGCGGCGGGGGACAAAAACTTGTTTGATGGCAGTAATTCAGGAAATATTGGCTGTTACCCGTGTGGGAGTGCACCACTGGTACTACCTTGGAAGTTTAGTACTGCATATGATATACACCACCTAGATTTTTTTGTCCCCCCCCCCACCCCCACCGGATACCGAATTCCGTCGTTCCGTCATTCCGTCACATTTTCCTTGTGATTGCAATAACTCAAAAACTATTTGTCCGATTGGAAGCAAATTTGGACAGTGGATTGGTATGAGTGAGAGCATGGCTGGAATTGTTTTTCGGCAACCTGCGTATTCCAATTTGGCCGCCATGGCCTTGATCTCTATTCAGCCATGCTAATCAGCTTGTGACTGCAGTAACTCAAAAACTATTTGTCTGATTAACATCAAACTTGGAAAGTCGGTTAGTATGTGTGAGAGGATGACTGGGATTGTTTCTGGCAACCTGTGTTATCCAATATGTCTACCATGGCCGCTGAGGCCTTAACACCTATTCAGTCATGGTACATACTAAGATTTGTCCAATTGTCATCAACCTTGGACAGTGGGTTGCTATGCATGAGAGGATGGCTGGGGTTGCGAGGATGGCTGGGCATCCTGCGTAATCCAATATGGTCGCCACTACCTTGATCCCTATTGAGCATGCTACATAAGCTTGTGACTGCAATTACTCAAAAACTACATTGTATTTGTCCGATTGCTATCAAACTTGTACAGTGGGTTGGTATGAGTGAGAGGATGGCTGGGATCGTTTTTTTTTTTTGGCAACCTGAATAATCCAATATGGCTGCCATGACCACCGTGGCCTTGACCTATGTTCAGCCATATACCTATGCTTGTCAATGCAATAACTCAAAAACGATTTGTTCAGTTGACAGCAATCTTGGACACTGGGTTGGTCTGAGTAAGAAGATGGCTGGGATTGTTTTTCGGCAACCCGCCTAATCCAATATGGCCGCCATGGCCTTGATGCCCTATAGAATCATGCTATTTAAGATTGTGACTGCAACAACTCAAAAACTATTTGTCCGATTCACATCAAACTTGAACAGTGGTTTGATATGGGTGAGATGATGGCTAGGATTGCTTTTCGGCAAGCCCCGTGGAGCTTCCGGGGATTGACCTGAGACGTTGTTGTGCACACCGCAGGTCATTATAAGAATAAGCCTCAGCTTCTCAGGGAGCTTGTCGTAAGAGGCGACTGAGGCACCTGTGGGGTTCCCGGGTGTGAAAAGGAATAGGACCCCACCCGTGTGGTTCCCGGGTGTGAAAAGGAATAGGACCCAACGTCATGATATGACTGAAATATAGTTGAAAGCGACGTTAAACCATATTCACACATTCACTCACTCACTCACTCACTGCTTTTCGGCAATCTGCATAATCCAATATGACTGCCATGCTAAATAAGCTTGTCACTGCTCTAACTAAAAACAATTTGTCCTATTGAGTTCAATCTTGGTCAGTGGTTTGCTATGAGTGAGACGATGGCTGGGACTGTTTTTCACCCATCTGCATAATCCAATATGGCCACCATCGCCTTGACTCCAGATTCGGCCATTCTAAGCTCGGGACTGCAATAACTAAAGAACGATTTCGACAGCCGACATTCTATATAAGAGCAACAATGGCTGCATAGCATTTGCTTGTTTTCGGCAACCTTCATGACGTGATCAACACATATCACACGTCGCTATTTACCATATTTCACACTGTTTACATTTCAGAACTAAACTGTCTCCTGTTTTAAACATCTCCATTGCTTGATTAAACTGATGTAAACTGTCAAATAATGTCTTTTCAATTTTCAGATAATATTAACAAATGTTTTCTCCGGAAATCCATATGAGAGAGTCTGCATGCTAGACTGGTTCAAGTGCGTGAGAAGGTGCAGTGCACACTGGGGAAGTTGTATAGGTTAGAAAATTGTTTCAGGCACGTGCGAAGCTGTCAAAGTTGTACAGGAGAGTGAGTTACGTGAAACTGTTGGACATGTCACGGTGGTGTCTGGCTTGGACTATCCAGACCCTTCCGAAGTGATAGAGACTGTGTTCTTTGGCAGAGGATATAGATGTTAAGAGACCCGGTCCATTTAGTGAATCGAAAAGATATATTGCTCTACTCTATAAACAAACTGTGCGGACTCGTCACACTGGTTCAAAGAAGATAATCTCTCCTCCCGAGACTATGAACAGTAAGATTCATATGTTAAGACCATATCGTTGTGAATTCACGGAGAAATCGAAGAAAAAACCTGGTTTTCTCTGATAATGATGTTATGGTAGAAAGAGACTTTGTTAGAGGTATTTATAAAATGCGCGAATCTAGTAAACATGAGTTATATAGGACTTTGAGGCCGAGTTCGCGGTCTCCCTCGCCAAGTATGTGGACATGGTAGTTGGATTCCGAGGGCACCACAAGAAAGTCTGATAAGAGATTGTTTGGCAACGATTGATTTGTGATATGTTTATAATGTTAGCATGATGGTGGCATTCAGATGACACCACAAGCATTGAAAGGAAAGCCTCATAAGAGATTTGATTAAGGATTGTTCGACAACGATTGATTTGTGATGCAATTTTGTTGTTAGATATTTGATCTTTAGATAGAGATTTATGTTATTCTTCACTGTATAGCTGTAAAATTGCGGAACTTGGCGTTTAATAAAATTCTCTCTCTCTCTCTCTCTCTCTCTCAAAGGGCACACACATCTTAATGTGAAATAAAATACCCGTATATTGATTACGTTTGATAGAGATTCCTCGTCAGGTAGCTTGTACGTTTGTGATACAATGTTTGGGTTCCGAGCTACATAATAAGTGACAAAATGCAGTGTTCATTGGTAAGGTATAAGAGGAGATAATCCCTGCTGGGAGATTAGTTTCTCGATTTTAACATTCAAATGGAAATGCGATCCATTTTATTAGCCCCGAAATCGGGACAAATTGACAGTTTTTGACAATTCGTGATAAAGTAAGGCAGTTTTTCCAGACATAATTTGTCGGAGATGGAAATATAGCATCATTTCCTCACAATAATAGACAGGTCCCAGCCAAGAAAAAACTAACATTTTTCCCTGTTAAAGTTTTCTCAGTGGTTCCGTCATCTTTGACTTATGCCCTTTCAATTTAGCTGAGAGGCCACCATCCAATGTGGCGGCCTAAATCCAAAATGGTCGCCAATACATACCCATAGAAGCTCACAATTTCCTGCTCGAAAATCAATTTTCTAACCACAAACTAGGTTTTTTTCTAGTCCTTCGTACGTAGGGTATGAATAATTAGTTAATTTTGGAATGATTTGTAATTGGTCAGAAAATTCAGAAAATGCAATATGGCAATATGAGGGTGTGTTTGGGGTAAAAATGGATCATCCTTGGTCCGAATGTGTCGTGTGGAGTGTCATGTTGTAGCTCTCGGGGTGTAGACCACGACTCGAGGTTTTTCCGTGTCATCTGTGACGTCATCAGTACGAGTAGTAGCGAAAGCGGGAGTTTCGGAGGTGCAATGGAGTGCGTTTGGAGTAGATGACGACCTTTTTTCCATCCAGCTACCTGGTAGAGTTACCTGTGAGTGTGAGTGTATGCGCGCGTGTGTGTGAGTGAGTGAGTGAGTGAGGCGTGCACAACGCCCTTGAGGCGTCCCCAACGCCCGTCTTAACGCATGGACGCACTAACGACGGTGAGTGAGTGACTGCGTGAGTGGGATCCGACTGGACTAATGTATCATCCGTTTTCATCATTTTGCGCATGCGCAGTCTGGCCGTAATATAGAAATCAAGCATTTTGGGGATTTATGGAGGATTGTTGAGTGATTGAGGGACCATCCCTGGTCAAATGGACCGTGTGGGGTATCAGTGTGAAGCTCTCGTGGCTTGTTTTCATTAGAAGTCGCGCCAATCTGCGCATGCGCAGTTGGGGTGTAGTAAGTAAAGTGGTCATTTTGGGAGGTCCGTGGGTGTCTGTTGAGTGATGAGGGACCATTCTTGGTCCGAATGCCTCTTGTGAGGTGTCAACGTGAAGCTTTCGTGGTGTAGACCATGACATGAGGGGTGTCCCTGTCATCTGAGACGTCGTCAGTAGGAGTAGTAGCCAAAGTGGGAATTTTGGGTGTGTGAAGTAAGGTGTTTGGGGTAGAGGGGGACCATGTTTGGTCCAAATGGCCCGGTTGGGGTGTCCTAGTGAAGCTTTGGTTGGGTAGAGTCAGACTGGCATGTTTTTTATTGAAAGTCGCGCCAATCTGAGCATGTGCAATTGTGGTGTAGTAAGTACAGTGGTCATTCTGGAGGTACGTGGGGATGTGCTTGAGCGATTGAGGGGCCAATCTTGGTCCGAATGCGTCGTGTCAGGTGTCAAAGCAAAGCTTTCATGGTGCGGACCACGACTTGAGGGGTATGCGGGTCATCTGTGACGTCATTGCTGACGTCCTCAGTAGGAGTTGTAGCCAAAATGGATATTTTCGGGTTGTGAAGGAAGGTGTTTGGTGTAGAAATGGGCTATCCATGGTGGTAGCTCCCATGTGGCAGAGCTCTTGGATCGGAGCTCTTGGAGCTTAAAGATTGTGGAGCTCAGAGCTCGGGAGTGACGTCATCGCACGCATGTGCGCGTACCTGTGGTGCATCCACACCCTGGTGTATCCTATACCCTAATGGCTATAGGGTACAGGGTGCACCACAGGTACGCGCACATGCGTGCGATGACGTCACTTCCGAGCTCTGAGCTCCACAAGCTTTGAGCTCCAAGAGCTCCGATCCAAGAGCTCTGCCACATGGGAGCTACCACCACCACCACCGGGCGTTGACGGGCGTCAACGCCCGGTGGTGGTGGTGTGTGTGGTAGTGTGTGGTGGTGGTAGAACTGGTGTGTGGTGGTGGTAATAGTGGTGTGTGGTGGTGTCTGTACTTAAACTCGTGTCCCTCATCATTCTGAGATCAGAACAATGAACTTCTGAATACACGGACAATAGCATAAGTGAATTGTAAACACACCCATAGCGGTTCCCTTAGCGTGGATGTGCTGTGATGGAGGGGATAATAAAAGGATTGGCCTGTAATTTTTGATGTTGTTGATCTACTTTTGGACTAACCAATCAGAATAGTACTTATCACGGACTACACCCGTAGAGCTACGTATAGGCGCGCAGGGCTTCAGGGCTAATTCACCTGGGCGTTGAAGCATTGAGCTTGTCGTTGGTGGGTGTTGCTACAAGATGACACCTCACACGACGCATTCGGACCAAGGATGGTCCATTTCTACCCTAAACACCTTCCTTCACACCCCAAAAATATCCACTTTGGCTACAACTCCTACTGAGGACGCCAGCAATGACGTCACAGATGACCCGCATATCCCTCAAGTCATGGTCCACACCATGAAAGCTTTGCTTTGACACCTCACACGACGCATTCGGACCAAGATTGGTCCCTCAATCGCTCAAACACATCCCCATGCACCTCCAGAATGACCACTTTACTTACTACACCACAACTGCGCATGTTCAGATTGGGGCGACTTTCAATAAAAAAACATGCCAGTCTGACCCCACGAAAGCTTCACTAGGACACCCCAACCGGGCCATTAGACCATGCAGGGATGGTCCCTCAATTACTCAACAAACCTCCACGAATCCCCAAAATGTCTGCTTTCTATACTACGGCCAGACTGCGCATGCGCAAAATGATGAAAACGGACGATACATTAGTCCAGTCGATTCCCTTTCACTCACTCACTCACTCACTCACTCACTCTCACCGTCGTTAGTGCGTCCATGCGTTAAGACGGGCGTTGGGGACGCCTCAAGGACGTTGTGCGCGCCTCACTCACTCACTCACTCGCTCACTCAATCACAATCACTCACTCACACACACGCGCGCATACACTCATACTCACAGGTAACTCTACCAGGTAGCTGGATGGAAAAAAGGCAGTCATCTACTCCAAACGCACTCCATTGCATCTCCAAAACTCCCGCTTTCGCTACTATTCGTACTGATGACGTCACCGATGACGTCACAGATGACATGGAAAAACCTCAGGTCGTGGTCCACACCCTGAGAGCTACAACATGACACCCCCCACGACACATTCGGACCAAGAATGGTCCATCTTTACCCCAAACACACCCCCACGCACCCCCAAAATGCCCGCTTTCGCTACTACTCGTACTGATGACGTCACAGATGAGATGGATATCCCTCAAAGCTACAAGATGACACCCCCACAGGACGCATTCGGACCAAGGATGGTCCATCTCTACATATTAGGGCAGGAAAATGTGTGATTCAATGGACATTGGCCGCCATTTTGAATTTTGGCGGCCATATTGAATTTCCAGACCAATTACAAATCATTCCAAAATTAACTAATTATTCATACCCTACGTAGGACAAGAAAAAAAAACCTAGTTTGTGGTTAAAAAATTGATTTTCGAGCAGGAAATTGTGAGCTTCTATGGGTATTGGCGGCCATTTTGGATGTTGGCCGCCATATTAGATTTGAGGCCAAATCCAGGGTGGCCCCTCAGCTAAATTGAAAGAGCATAAGTCAAGGATGACGGAACCACTGAGACAACTTTGACAGGAAAAAATGTTAGTTTTTTCTTGGCTGGGACCTATCTTTTAGAAAACTAATGTGAATGCTGGTCATCGTGCTCACTGTCAACACGTTTACTGGGCATTTACAATTTAACTGAATATACTCATGTATGTTGGCCTACAGCACAGCGATCGAAATCCAATAAGCCGAAACCATTTGTGAACTATTTATCATTTTAATATAAAGAAATATAACAGTCTTCTGTTTTGCATAGGGGTGTGCTGTCAATTCCTGGTAATAAATTACACGTATATGAATCGATGGACGTTCCAGTGAAATTGAGAATGGGACAAGCTCATAAACTATTTCGAATTCTGTATAGGTCTGTCTATTGCTTGAGTAAGGCCACAAACGGTACAGCATGAACCGTTTTACCTTCAGTCACGTTTTCTCTCATTTTTAGATTGAATAATAATAATTAAAAAAAAAAAACGATTCTTCGTTAATCAATCCCTAGAAGGTCGAGAAAAATCCGATGTCGTCTAATAAAAACAAAAACGAAACAATATTGATATTCTTCGATCATGACGAAATGATTTTTCTGTCGTTTTCTCAACTGAAACACGATTTCATTAGTCGGCATATTCCGGATTGAAACAAAACTTTTGCAAACAGTCTAAGAGAAGAAATCGATTCCCATCGAGCAATCATAATTCAATGGTGAGACTGTTCAGACATATACGGACTGATACTATCATCCCTATTGATGGTTCGTATATCAAATCCGAGCCATGGCGGATAGCTTGCACACCACAACGAATACCAGCCACTTCAATCGGAAATATTCCGGAGCGCATTCGTGAACTGATGACCTCTCCGAACATACCCATATTTGAACGAATTAAGCGCGAGGCAATGTGTTGTATATTTCGCCTTCTGTCAGATATTTATATCCGTGTTGTTTCCTTTCGGACTTCCTATTGATTTTTCTATACATAAAATATACCGATATCCCACGAAGGTGGCGTATTGCCCCCAAAACGCCGTCCAGTCATTGGCTGTTACTTTAAACTGACAGCTCCAGTGATAACTCTACAGCTCTAATCTGTCTGCGGGTCCTGGTACGGAGTATAGAGACCTGCATTATGGAGGATGAATAGTACATGCATCTCCATATTTGCTATTCAACCCAACCGAATTATCTCTCACGAAACAACAAGATTTCACATAGGCAAATATTTACTCTTGAATATTTTTTTTAAATTAGAGACCAATCTATTCCGATTTAATATCAGTCGATTAGATTGAAAATCGCAGTTTATTATGATATTGTAGATTGATTTTTTAGTCTACAGTAGATTCATTATAGTCTTCATTAGATTCATTATGTTCTTTTCCAGTCTAATAGACTGAAAATAATTTCAATGCCACATGGAGAAAGAATCCCTAAATTATACTTGAGGAATGTTCAATGAAGATTTTGTTCCTAAATTTGGAGCTTCCGGTCATGGAAGACCTTAGGTTTGCATCACAACAAGGAAAATAATGTATCACTTTGCGATTTCAAAATAATCTGATACTTATATATAACCTTGCACACGGGGATTCAGTGTAAGTCGAAACCATATAATCTATCATTGAAATAAAACAAATCACGGATTCATTTTCAGATAGAAACTTTCAAAACATTTGGTAACGTTGGAGACGACGGAAATGGACAATTGCGGAATGCTTGCAAATTACCAACGTTTTTGTTTATTCTAAAGGGCCGCTCTGTGTATCTGCATGGAAAGACCTGTAAATTCTAAAAAATGTGTTATTTTTTGGAGATATTCTGATGGTTACCGAGCTATTTGTGACATACTAAATTATCTCTTATGATGCATAATTTATCCTGTGTGCAAATGTCAAAAGTGGAAGTTTAGATAATGAGAAAAAATGTCTGCTCAAATTTCGCGGACTGTATTGAATTCATTATTTTGAAAATTTGCAGGGAAATTCTTTGACAATTAGTGATCGTTTTATGCAAAATCAATGGTATTGTTACGTAAAGTACTCCGAGAGCCTGCAGTAACCATGACAACGACATTTCAATAGTTGTATCTTAATTGTGTTGGTGCATACTATTAATATTAATTACTGCGAATATTAAAGAGAGGCCTTCCTTGGTTTTATAAACAGTTTTTGAAAACGCCACCTCTTCATCAATTCAATCACCATACCATTACCAGCCGCATTTCCATATTAGAATGAGTTTCTGGAACTTGGACGAATGAAAGCCCTCAGCTACTGGGATTTATTTTTGAAGAAACAATTTTGACATTATTGCGCATTCTGTGAGGATGGCAAACAGCATCAAGAAATATCTCCTTCATCTTCCCTTCAAAGAGATACTTACTTTGTGGTTCGTTGATTGGTTTGTACTATACCTCTAAATGGTACCCTGGCCCCCAGGGACCTAATCGGCGTGAAACGATAGCTCACACAGCTTCCTTGCGAATAATATGCTTTGAAGGAGAATTTGTTTAGGATTTGTAAAATTGACTGATGAAGCACTCATGTCGTTTGTGTCAACGATCATGCAAACTTGGAAAATCTTGATCAGGTGAATATTCCGATATCGATTGCTACAGGATCGATTGACACTCGTGCAGTTGTCTCTAATACTATATATAGATGAAGCGTGTGTTTGCATTCCAGTCCAAGTTTGTGATTAACAACTACCCCAGAGACAAGTGGCGAAACCGTCGATGCAGGTTGGTGTTAAATCGACATGAAGTTCGCTCCAAATAAGTCTTCTTAACCCTACCAGGCCTGGAGCATTATGGCTCCATCTACAAAACTTCCCCCCCTATCTTCGGAACGACACAAAAATGAAAACTGACCCTCCGCGACATTTTACTTTATCACAATGGGGTCATTTTGAGCCTATTGGCATAGAGGATCATGGGGAAATTCAAGATGGCGGCCATGAGGGGTACCAGAAAAGTGATATTTTCGTGTTTTTCACCAGGCCTGGACAGGTCCCAAAAAGCCCAGCCGTACGGCCAATGGAGCTTTGTGGTACCGGACCGTACATTCAAGAAGAGGAAGCATGGCGTAGTATAGAAACGAACGAAGACATGAAAACTTGGCTACCAGTCGCTATGCCTCTACAGGTTGGATACCCTGTACCGGTATAGATAGTTAAAATACACGCTGATCCTCGAAGACACACCTTTTAACCTGTCCCATACTAGACTCCAGCTTATTAGACCAGTGGAGAAGAGCTACCTGGTTGCAATTCAGATCCGATTTGAAACAGCCGCCCATCTGATTAAAACCAGATCTACAAAACCGCACCCCACCTTGCTCGTCACTCATGTAGATCTGGAACCAACACCCCCGTATCCGTGTTCTGTCTTACTGACCAATCACATAACTTCTCCCAGTCAGATATGTTTGAAACGTCAAGCTCAATACACAGCTGCGTCCGGGGAGACCGATTGACCTTGTGATATTATGAACAGATAAATGACTCTTGTAATTAATCGATATGTTTAAATTCTACTTAATAACTTAATCGAATATCATCATCATTTTTGAGGAATAAAATATTGTTCTGATGAAACCAATTAAAATATATGAGGAGATGAGTTAATTGACATACTGTAGATCTACGACTGTCTCCTCCTCGCCGCAACATCAGACGAGCCAGACTGTATGGTTTCGTGCTATGTACGTGACCTTGATCTGCCGGAAGCTAAGATTTTGAACATGGAAACCCATGCCTTGGTCCCAGATCTACAATCAGCGGCATGTTGAATGGGGAGCGTTTTTTTCAGTCCTGGTTTTAATGAGATTGAACTCTCCGCCTTTTATATCCATCAGGCTGCACCCAACGCACTGTCGGGTTCTGTCGGGTTCCTGTACGTTTTATGGACTGATATACACAGACCATAGTCATATCATCGATCGGGAGGAAATATGCACACTGGACCGTAAGCTGATTCCAGTCGTACGTTAGTTGTACCAGTATTCCTTGTGAGCATTGTGGTACACAATGTAAACCCCAGTTTTGTTCGACTGAAAATAATTTCCACTGTCCGAAAGGCCTTTGCAGTGGAAATGAGGACATTTGGTAAAGTTTCAGTGAAGTCGCGCTGAAGTTCCTGATATTACGCGAGACGCGAGTTCCAAAGTTCTGAAACTGACATAGAGAGACTCGGCAGCATTGAAGCCCTGCAAAAGGGACAATTAAGCATGGATATCTGTAAATGGCCCACAGACATGACAGACAGGGATCGATACCGAATCTTTGCCTCTGCAGAGCTCGCGGCACTACTTTTCGTCTCGGCAACGGGATATGACTCTTGGGCGCATCGTTCGTGAAATATTAAATAAAACCAAGGCCCTCAACCATTCACCCAACGGATAAAATGAGTCCAGTCTGGGTTATCGTTGCACTTCCCTGTTAGATTGCTCTGAGGCCCGATTTGCTTCTAGTTCTCATATGAGATTTGACGGCTGCCACAATCCGAAATGTTCTGTCTCACTAGAAATAATTAGATTATTACACGTACCAAAGATGGAGTCATGGCAATAAAAAAAGGCCACAGTGAAGAACTAAATGAATATCTAAGGTGAAAGTAATATGTCTCGTCTTGTGGGACAAGTTGAGAGAGATATTTCTACAGATTATGGGATCCCCAGGAAATAACGTTAATCAGGATAGTCCACAAGCTCACGAAATGATTATTCTGATGTAATCAGAGCATTTGACTTCTGAAGGACCATTTCCTTGATCACTGATTCGGGGACTCCACGCGATTTGGAAGCTATATCCTTTGTACCATCTTGGATCTAGAAAGGCAAATTTGAGGAGGGTTTCCAAAATTTTGAAAAGAACATATATGAGGATGACGAACCATCAGGGAATCGTGGGGGGGGGAGGGGGCGCGATATATTGATGTATCCTTCTGAAGGTTATATCCGAACATAAAGATGGATCACTAAAAGGAAGGATGTGCGGTGTAACTGATGGACCGAGGTCGCATTATGGATAGGTATTGACTATACCTGACGTTGAACTTGTTGCGGAAGGAACTCAACATCATAAGCTTACATGAAATATTAAATCCTGCAGATGTAACGCAATAAGGAATTCGCTCGGACTATGGAAGGTCAACAGAAACATAGCCTTGTACATAATCCTTGAACAGTGAGATGGTATGACAATATCAACAGACTTCTTGAGTTTCAGTAGCATTATCCGGGTGATAGGTGAAACAATTTCCTGACAACTTTTTTTCACTCCTTCGGTGAGCTTTTTGATACCCAAGCCGTTTAGTTTGCTAAAGCTGCTAAAACTAAAGCTGAAATAAATTGCTGAAGAGCTACAGTTTTATAGGGTTGCAGAGAAAACTAAAAGGTGACTTAAGTCGGACAGCTTTAATTATGGAAAACCAAAATTAAACGAGACACTAAACAAATACATCTGAGCTCTGTGGTGGTAATCGACTGGGGTGGGAAAGATCTAAGTTGCCAGTCGATGTGCTTCCTGGAAATTAAAGAAGAGAGATTATCGGCTATAACGTTTGAAGTTCCAGGGATTTGATTTGTACTGAAATTTTGTTATGAGTGGATTCCATGAAACATATTCTCGATACGTTAAAATGTTCTGACCTAATTCATTGTAGACTGCACTTAGAGCATCAACAGTTTTGCAGGATGAAGACGTGAATTGGAAGACGGTGATGGTAATATTTTTTATTTCATGTGAAACCCAAGAACTGGCAATCCTCCGAGTATTCTTATGATGCACAAAGCATCATCTATATCTGCTTCCCCCCTCTTCCGCAGTGTCTACCATGGATCAGGATAATATAATGCTTTAATGAATATTGAACGACTGTCATATCACCAGAGCAACGAAACACTGGGGCCGGTCCCAACTTGATAGAGTAAACCATTAAACGATTTCATATTCGCCTGCCTTGTGTTCTAATATATCTATCCATTTACAGATTTATGGCCAGTACTCGGTCGAACAATGTAATGCAGTTGAGTATTTACAATTTATAGTTTTATCGTTCTCAGATTATTTTACGATTATGCATTTATTTTTGGCGCCTGTAGCAGATGGCGAGGCGGGGCTACCATGCTAAATTATCGAGTGTTTATACTGCAGATTCTAGGTTGAATCAAGGCCCATACCGGTAATTTACTGAGCTCAGCACCTGCTTCAGGGTGGTATAAACGAGGTATCAATGTGATATTTAGGAAATGAGTTAACCCGCTGTCTACAATTGAGCTGTAAACCGCGAACTCTCAATGTCTACAATAATATTTATTAGGGCACTCGAGTTCGGGATTGCCGGGCAGAGAAACGTACAACAGAAAAACCATCTTCACAAGTCCAGGTAAATCTTAAATCCTCGCAGAGGGTTTACCTGGACATTTTTGGTGATTCGGATGGATTCTTGAGTCGATGCCGCTATTATACAACCTGCGGTTTTTCGCTTTGACTTCCGATGTCGATTTCAACCTCACATCAAAGAAATTCAAACCTGTCACATCTCATACCTCGCAACACACTGGCGTAATCAGCTAGCTTAGCGCGTTCACTGATTGGTTTGATTTGGAGGAAACCCCTTCATCTATTTATATCCAGAACTGATATGGGTAACTAACCAAGCCAGTGTATCGATCAATACACTGGCTCGCGAGGATGCAGAAAAATGTGTGTATGTCTCCTACAATACTGTCAGGTATGCAATGAATTTATATTTATTAGGTTGCATGCATCAATGAAATAACTATAACTCTCATTGTCGGAATAAATTGAGTTTGTGTCATACTTGTCTCGTGATTGAGAGCCAGGAGGCAATAGTGACACATTTATTCGGGTAATGTATTATGTCATAATGACCTTGATTACTGGAAAATATACACATGTATATCGAATACACCATATGCGGTATTTGAAATACACCACGGCTGAATTGTGTAGTGAAAATATTAGGATCAAATCGAATTCGAGGAGTCATTGGATAACTATACTTATTATTATAGAGATAAGTATGAGGACTCTAGTGTTATTTCAGCGTGAGCTGAATTCTGTCTGCTGTGCTGTTTGAGTATGAGTATTGCACAATTTACAGCTTTCATTTAAATATTTCATCAAAGCTTAAAATGATTAAATGAACGACACCATCGATAAAATAAATGCACTGTAACTCAAATCCCTGACTAAATGCTCAAAAATACTAAAATGAGCGTTTTACGTGCATGAAGCTGCACGTAGCTTACCAAAGTTGTTATATGGGAATTCCTTCAAACATGTATTGTGGTGGCAAAATCATAGAGCAGTGTACCTCGCTACAAAAATTTGTGAACAAATATTTTGTGAAGAAGAGGACACAAGATGGATATAATTGCATTCAGACTGATGATGGGAGTGTGGAAATCAAACCTTCTGTAAACTATTTCTTGAAAACGAAGAATTATTTACAGACGGATAAATATAGCACTAGTTCCCCTAGCTAAAGAACTGATACTCCCATATAGCATACTACACAAACAGTTATATTTACCATACATGTAGTACATCTGGAAATGTTTGTGAATACCGCCCACATGCATTGTAAATGTATGGTTTCTGTATGGCAAATGTGAGCAAAATCATTTGCAATACATAAACCATACATTTTCAATACATTTCCAAATAAACTAAATGTATGGTAAATGTAACTTTGTAAGTGCCATACACCTAATGCATCATGATGCAATCAAGAATGTCAAGCATTTGAAGTTGATTCACTGACGTTTTTCTCGAAACGTTTTGGTGAAAAATAGTGTTCAGTGCTGGTATTACGTAAATCTCTCCCATCATCTAAACATGTGAACGTAGATTGACAAAACATTTTCTTACATTATTTGGCCAGGAATACTGACCCAACTCGATTAAACGCCCGATATGGCCACACCATTCACGTCTGATAAGCGCTGTCTCTATTTTGGTTATGCTTTAGTGGTGCATCTTCCTCACACTGCATCCAATCTCTCAACGGATGAGCACAGTAGGAAGACAACTTTTTATGTTTTTTTTGCAATTTAGTACAGTGGGAATGCTTCAGTATTAATATTTTCGATAAATTGTTCAGCATTCACACTTGAAATTGGAGCGATATGATCATAGGGGCCGTGTGGTCCTGTCAATTCAATATGCCCACATGAACAGCTACAATCAAAGCGTGGCTGGGATACAAATAATCACAGGGAAATATGCAGTGAGCATAATTGTCTGTGGGGTCACATGACCTCTTGTCAGTACGCCGGCATCGTTTTCCTCCACCCTTTTAATGTTGCGTATAATGCAAGAGGTGGGGAAAAATTGACGACGTCTGGTGACTAAAAAGCAACCATGCGACTTCACAGGAAAGCTTCCATCGGCACCTCACATTCAGATCCGAGAATAAGGTGGATTCTCTGAAGTAACCTTAGTATCTCAGCCGCGCTTTTATTGCAACTGTTCATGTGAAGACTATGAAGTATCCACACGGCCCCTAGCATCGGCTTAAGCGGAATTATATACGCTAGCTCGGGAGCTGTGATGACAGATCAGCTCAAACAAATAACTCATCTGATGTTAATGGATGAGCCCGTTCGTTCTCATTCACCAAATAGATGATCTAGCAGTTGATACCCCTATATTAGCGACACTGTGAAGGATATATACCCCGCTTCACTAAATATGAAGGAAACTAATGATAGTCCAAAATTGTACATTATATCTGGACCTACGCTTTTACAAGAATGAAATGGCTTTCTCTCACATCGACTGTACAATTACAAGCGTCTGTTCCGTCATTCATTATTCAGCCGTCGTCGATTAAAGAATATCCACATCCATAATCCAAAGACCTATTCCCTATAACAGCATTAGCACCAAATTCAAAAAGACAATCATAGTATAAACATAGGTTGGATTAGACGATTACAATTTTGACATAATTAACTACCCATTTCTGCATAGCAATATTCCAGAATGGCCTGCATACGGCGTATACATATCTCGCCTAGTGGCAATCACTATATCCTGTACGAAATATGACGATTTCAACCAACGCCACAGAACATTACAGAAGCTTGTAAGCAAGGCTCTATCACCCAACTCCTCCATTCAAAGTTTCTCAAATTCTGTGACAAATATCGTACACTGACCGGAAAATACAATTGTAGTGTCCAAGATCTCGGACTCTACGTTTCGTAAATCTTGTCTAATTCCGCTTAACCCCGGGCTAGGGCTCGTGTGGACATCATGTGTTCGAATGAACAATCACAATCAAAGCGTGACCGAATACATCATTCTATAATAAACGTCTTGGAAATTCATTTAGGTAATGAGCACTGGTCATGGATAAGGATTTTATGTAAGGAACATTCTGATGTCTTGTTGCCCTCACTGGTTGCTTTTTTTCAAATCTAATTCTATGTATATTTGGAATTGATGCTAACCGTCGATGAAAAAGATCCTTCGGATATTGAGTAGGAAATTCTTTTGTGGACGACGGCTGAACACGGAATGTCTGGTCTATACAGACGGCTGAATACTGAATGTCTGATCTGTACAGACGGCTGAATACTGAATGTTTGGTCTGTAGAGACGGCTGAATACTGAATGTCTGATCTGTACAGACGGCAGAATACTGAATGTCTGATCTGTACAGACGGCTGAATACTGAATGTCTGATCTGTACAGACGGCTGAATACTGAATGTCTGATCTGTACAGACGGCTGAATACTGAATGTCTGGTCTATACAGACGGCTGAATACTGAATGTCTGATCTGTACAGACGGCTGAATACTGAATGTCTGATCTGTACAGACGGCTGAATACTGAATGTCTGATCTGTACAGACGGCTGAATACTGAATGTCTGATCTGTGCAGACAGCTGAATACTGAATGTCTGATCTGTACAGACGGCTGAATACTGAATGGCTGATCTATACAGACGGCTGAATACTGAATGGCTGATCTGTATAGACGGCTGAATACTGAATGTCTGATCTGTACAGAGGGCTGAATACTGAATGTCTGGTCAGTACAGACGGCTGAATACTGAATGTCTGATCTGTACAGACGGCTGAATACTGAATGTCTGATCTGCACAGACGGCTGAATACTGAATGTCTGATCTGTATAGACGGCTGAATACTGAATGTCTGATCTGTACAGACGGCTGAATACTGAATGTCTGATCTGTACAGACGGCTGAATACTGAATGTCTGATCTGTACAGACGGCTGAATACTGAATGTCTGATCTGAAAAGACGACTCAATACTGAATGTCTGATCTGTATAGACGGCTGAATACTGAATGTCTGATCTGTACAGACGGCTGAATACTGAATGTCTGATCTGTACAGACGGCTGAATACTGAATGTCTGATCTGTACAGACGGCTGAATACTGAATGTCTGTACGGGCTGAATACTGGTACACAATACATACGGCTGAATACTGAATGTCAGTCTGTACAGACGGCTGTACTGAATGTCTGTCTGTACATACGGCTTGATACTGAATGTCTGATCTGTACAGACGGCTGAATACTGAATGTCTGGTCACCTTACAGACGGCTGAATACTGAATGTCTGATCTGTACAGACGGCTGAAAACTGAATGTCTGATCTGTACATACGGCTGAATATTGAATGTCTGATCTGTACAGACGGCTGAATACTGAATGTCTGATCTGTACAGACGGCTGAATACTGAATGTCTGATCTGTACAGACGGCTCAATACTGAATGTCTGATCTGTACAGACGGCTCAATACTGAATGTCTGATCTGTACAGACGACTGAATACTGAATGTCTGATCTGTACAGTCGGCTGAATACTGAATGTCTGATCTGTACAGACGGCTGAATACTGAATGTCTGGTCTATACAGACGGCTCAATACTGAATGTCTGATCTGTACAGACGGCTCAATACTGAATGTCTGATCTGTACAGACGGCTGAATACTGAATGTCTGATCTGTACAGACGGCTCAATACTGAATATCTGATCTGTACAGACGGCTCAATACTGAATGTCTGATCTGTACAGCCGGCTGAATACTGAATGTCTGATCTGTACAGATGGCTGAATACTGAATGTCTGATCTGTACAGACGGCTGAATACTGAATGTCTGATCTGTACAGACGGCTGAATACTGAATGTCTGATCTGTACAGACGGCTGAATACTGAATGTCTGATCTGTACAGACGGCTGAATACTGAATGTCTGATCTGTACAGACGGCTGAATACTGAATGTCTGATCTGTATAGACGGCTGAATACTGAATGTCTGATCTGTACAGACGGCTGAATACTGAATGTCTGATCTGTACAGACGGCTGAATACTGAATGTCTGGTCTGTACAGACGGCTGAATACTGAATATCTGGAAGTCTGTACAGACGGCTGAATACTGAATGTCTGATCTGTACAGACGGCTGAATACTGAATGTCTGATCTGTACAGACGGCTGAATACTGAATGTGGTCTGTACAGACGGCTTGAATACTGAGAATGTCCTAATCTCTGTACGAACTGGCTGAATATGCTGAATGTCTGGTCTGTACAGACGTGGAATACTGACGGCTGGGAATACCCAGGGCTCGTGATACGTGCAGACAGCTTGAATACTGAATGTCTGAAGATGCCTTGCAGACGGCTGAATACTGAATGTCTGATCTGTACAGACGGCTGAATACTGAATGTCTGGTCTGTACAGACGGCTGAATACTGAATGTCTAATCTGTACAGACGGCTGAATACTGAATGTCTGGTCTGTACAGACGGCTGAATACTGACGGCTGAATACTGAATGTCTGATCTGTACAGACGGCTGAATACTGAATGTCTGGTCTGTACAGACGGCTGAATACTGAATGTCTGATCTGTACAGACGGCTGAATACTGAATGTCTGATCTGTACAGACGGCTGAATACTGAATGTCTGATCTGTACAGACGGTTGAATACTGAATGGCTGGTCTGTACAGACGGCTGAATACTGAATGTCTGATCTGTACAGACGGCTGAATACTGAATGTCTGGTCTGTACAGACGGCTGAATACTGACGGCTGAATACTGAATGACTGATCTGTACAGACGGCTGAATACTGAATGTCTGTTCTGTACAGACGGCTGAATACTGACGGCTGAATACTGAATGTCTGATCTGTACAGACGGCTGAATACTGAATGTCATGACGCCTATAATGCTAATGCCATAATGACTCAATATCTTAAATGTGTTCATTAAGTAAGAGGCCACAGAATTATCATTACTATCATTCCGTGTATAATGTACGTAAAAACCTTCAATGATGGGGAGAGTATATGTATATGGTGATCGGGCATATTGAGAAGTGATTCTTATTGAACGCAACGTAACAACGGTGGTGGTAAAAGATGCCGGCGTACTGACGTGAAGTCAAATAACCCCACAGGCAAATATACTGACCGAATATTTCTACAGATATCACAGGACCCAAAAGTGATCCCTGTGATGATTTGTAATCCATCCATGCACGTTTTTATTGTAGTTGTTCAGGAGGACATCTTGAATGGCATGACCAAACAGCCCCTATCACCGACATGATCAAACAGCCCCTATCACCGACATGATCAAACAGCCCCTATCACCGACATGATCAAACAGCCCCTATCACCGACATGATCAAACAGCCCCTATCACCGACATGATCAAACAGCCCCTATCACCGACATGATCAAACAGCCCCTATCACCGACATGATCAAACAGCCCCTATCACCGACATGATCAAACAGCCCCTATCACCGACATGAGCGGTATTAGTGACCAAACAGCCCCTATCACCGACATGAGCGGTATTAGTGACCAAACAGCCCCTATCACCGACATGAGCGGTATTAGTGACCAAACAGCCCCTATCACCGACATGACCAAACAGCCCCTATCACCGACATGACCAAACAGCCCCTATCACCGACATGATCAAACAGCCCCTATCACCGACATGATCAAACAGCCCCTATCACCGACATGATCAAACAGCCCCTATCACCGACATGAGCGGTATTAGTGACCAAACAGCCCCTATCACCGACATGAGCGGTATTAGTGACCAAACAGCCCCTATCACCGACATGAGCGGTATTAGTGACCAAACAGCCCCTATCACCGACATGAGCGGTATTAGTGACCAAACAGCCCCTATCACCGACATGAGCGGTATTAGTGACCAAACAGCCCCTATCACCGACATGAGCGGTATTAGTGACCAAACAGCCCCTATCACCGACATGACCGGTATTAGTGACCAAACAGCCCCTATCACCGACATGAGCGGTATTAGTGACCAAACAGCCCCTATCACCGACATGAGCGGTATTAGTGACCAAACAGCCCCTATCACCGACATGAGCGGTATTAGTGACCAAACAGCCCCTATCACCGACATGAGCGGTATTAGTGACCAAACAGCCCCTATCACCGACATGAGCGGTATTAGTGACCAAACAGCCCCTATCACCGACATGACCGGTATTAGTGACCAAACAGCCCCTATCACCGACATGACCGGTATTAGTGACCAAACAGCCCCTATCACCGACATGAGCGGTATTAGTGACCAAACAGCCCCTATCACCGACATGAGCGGTATTAGTGACCAAACAGCCCCTATCACCGACATGAGCGGTATTAGAAACAAATGAGAGCGATGATGTAGTAGCCCTATCAACCCAACTGATGGAAAATGATGAACTATGGGATCGTTAGATAGAAGAAACGGCCCAAGCGAGGGAGTATTAATAGAATGCAAGTTTTTATTCAGAACCGATATTTATGAGACCCGACGCCGACCAACCTCTTCATTTTCCACCATAATTATCACTCACAAAACTACAATACAAAGATTTGTAAAGAGAGCACCTTGAACACGAAACGTCCACCAGCAGAATCTCACCATATAACAATTAAACGCAACATAACAACGTTGAATATGCCGGAGTACTGACAAGATGTCAAATGACCAGACAGACAAATATACTGACTGCATATTTCTAAAAAACATCACAAGAATCAAAAGTGATCCCTGTGATAATTTGCATCACAGCCACGCTTTTACTGTGCATGTTCATGTTGATATCTTGTATGACATGGCCACTCGGCCCCTAGCACATGCTTTAGCGATATTAGATACAAGTATTTATGTAATGTAATGCATGTAATAACTATATCAAGTCATCTGATGGGAAAAGATGAACTATGTGACCAATAGATAGAAGAAACGACCCAAGCGAGGGAGTATTAATAGAATGCAAGTTCTAATTCAGAACAGATATACTGCTGATTCATTCTATATCTTCGGGTCCATCACAGGAGATGCAAATAAACACTTTAACTGGTTGCGTTGGTGATGTTATTGACTGGAGGTACTGGTAATTAATAACTTATAAGTCACTTTCAATTTCATACTTTTATAGAAACCTGAGGTAGCTAAAATAGCATCAATAGCCTGAATCGTACTGCCTGTTGACCATGACGATGATGCAAAGCAGATTCAAATTATTCCAGTTTGAAAAGCTGAATAGTCATAAACTGGTATAATTCCGAGTAGAGAAATAGCAGTACATGTGATCTTATCATATGAAATGTTGAAAATGTGTTAATTCCATTTTAATACTTTTACTTTTAATGAGCAAGCGCCATGGAATACGTGCTTTTGTCGAGTTATTATAGAAGTACCGTACATGTTAGTGTTTTCTGAAGACCTCCGGTTGAACAAGGATATGAAGATAATCATTATCGTATAGGACGAGCATGCTCGCTGCCAAGTCGTTCACGCCATGCTAATATGGTATATATACGGTAGTCTGTATGAACATAACCTCATTTAATATACATTGTCTAAAACATCTGGCGTGCGTGATGGATAACTGCTGTCTCGTGCAGATATATTGACCAGGTATTTTGCTATTAACATGTCCCCTGCACTCGTGTGGTATTTTAGACGGTGAGATTTAGGGCCTCGGGCATAGATCAGGAACAACATATGAAAATGGCTATATATGTGTTCAAATTTATTTATACACTATATATTTTCCGAGTTTAATGCGCAGGCTATAACAGGCTATAACCTATAACAATTTGAATTTAAAGTACGCCGAGACAGAATAAGACCGAGGCTATCCCGTGCTTATCTGCAATGCTCCTGATAGGCGCAGAGATTTAAAATAAGCTGTGACACTGCACGATTGTATAACACGGTGATGCTCCGGAAAATTCCAGGCGTTGTGCAGTAGAAAAAGGTTTTGTTTTTCAAACTTATTTGATCTTTTCACGGGCACTGATATATATATCTTACTTGTTTATAGCCTGGGAGATTTCCTTTTTGTAAGCTGTTCATGGGATTGTCATTTGTCCTCTACGGGACATCCGAGAGAGATATCTAAGTCTTGGTTGTGATAACATATACACGGGGAATATGTAACACACAAAGTATGGTTAGGGAGATGTAACAAGCCGGACTACTGTTTACGGAGCGTGTGACGAATAGATGAGGCGATGTCTGGAGATTGGGGATGGATATAGACTGATGTAACATTAGACGGATTTTGTATTCATCAAATTTCTCGTCCGACAGTTTGCGTTCACGAGCCTGTCTACGTTAGTATATGCCGCCCTTATTGGAAAAGAAGAGACGCTCGTAATTGGATATAGATAGCCTACACGTTTGTCATTCACTAGATGCTCGCAGTAAGTATCCTAGATATACACTTAAAGAAGAAATCTTTTCTCATGTGTAAATGTGAAGTAAGTTAAATATTTTTATTTATGTTGTTAGATATATATCTAAACCAAGAGTCACTATACTTTTGTGATAAAGTTCTACATGTATATTCTTGACCACATACACCCATAAAGTTGATGTGTTGTTATTGAGAATGCATTCTATGTGCTCTCTTCGTGAACATCCTTGCTACACTGTGAAATGTCGTAGCCTAATATTTTAGAGAAATTTTCAGCGACAAGACCTCAAGTGTCAAAATGTTCTTTGCGCTTAACGTGTTGAAAACTAACAACAGAGAGCAGAAACAATACAATATGTCCTTTCTCTGCACGCCGTTGACACAATCTTAAATACAGCACTCCAGTTTTCAGATTTAGCTATAGCCAGGCATCAATTCTGTTTTAATACATTGTCTGTCTCGGCAGCATCATCGTTCATGGCAGTTTTATCACACGTGCCAGTACCAGAATGGAGAAACGTGGTTACATTCCATTGTCTGTGTCAGAAACATATCGTCTCTTGTGAGAGCGTGGATGGTCCATGCGCGTGAGGATTATCCTACATCCACTATGATCCTCTAAATAACTGAGCGAATCAGTTCAGATGATCGAGCGAAAACGGATGATTATGACGATTCCGAACCTTCGATCAACAGGTGTCTAGAACACGTCAACCACACAGCCGAAATGTAACGGAAACTCGGAGAGTTACTCTTGCCTTGATTCTGGCCATGATTGTTCTGTTTCGAATGGCTGTGGTCTGTCATATGTCCAAACACTGTATTGCAGACTCCGGCTTCCTCCACCAACCAAACTGACTGTCACCATATGAGTGAAACAAACTTGAGTGTGACATTAAGCCAAATTCCCTCCCTCCCTGTATTGCAGACGACCGCACATAGTACAAGATTTTAACAGTTCATAGGGATTGAAAAACTTAGAACTTAGAAACAAATGAGAGCGATGATGTAGTAGCCCTATCAACCCAACTGATGGAAAATGATGAACTATGGGACCGTTAGATAGAAGAAACGGCCCAAGCGAGGGAGTATTAATAGAATGCAAGTTCTATATTCAGAGCCGATATTTATGAGACCCGACGCCGACCAACCTCTTCATTTTCCACCATAATTATCACTCACAAAACTACAATACAAAGATTTGTAAATAGAGCACCTTGAACACCAAACGTCCACCAGCAGAATCTCACCATATACCGGCAACAATTAAACGCAACATAACAACGTTGAATATGCCGGAGTACTGACAAGATGTCAAATGACCAGACAGACAAATATACTGACTGCATATTTCTAAAAAACATCACAAGAATCAAAAGTGATCCCTGTGATAATTTGCATCACAGCCACGCTTTTACTGTGCATGTTCATGTTGATATCTTGTATGACATGGCCACTCGGCCCCTAGCACATGCTTTAGCGATATTAGATACAAGTATTTATGTAATGTAATGCATGTAATAACTATATCAAGTCATCTGATGGGAAAAGATGAACTATGTGACCAATAGATAGAAGAAACGACCCAAGCGAGGGAGTATTAATAGAATGCAAGTTCTAATTCAGAACAGATATACTGCTGATTCATTCTATATCTTCGGGTCCATCACAGGAGATGCAAATAAACACTTTAACTGGTTGCGTTGGTGATGTTATTGACTGGAGGTACTGGTAATTAATAACTTATAAGTCACTTTCAATTTCATACTTTTATAGAAACCTGAGGTAGCTAAAATAGCATCAATAGCCTGAATCGTACTGCCTGTTGACCATGACGATGATGCAAAGCAGATTCAAATTATTCCAGTTTGAAAAGCTGAATAGTCATAAACTGGTATAATTCCGAGTGGAGAAATAGCAGTACATGTGATCTTATCATATGAAATGTTGAAAATGTGTTAATTCCATTTTAATACTTTTACTTTTAATGAGCAAACGCCATGGAATACGTGATTTTGTCGAGTTATTATAGAAGTACCGTACATGTTAGTGTTTTCTGAAGATCTCCTGTTGAACAAGGATATGAAGATAATCATTATCGTATAGGACGAGCATGCTTGCTGCCAAGTCGTTCACGCCATGCTAATATGGTATATATACGGTAGTCTGTATGAACATAACCTCATTTAATATACATTGTCTAAAACATCTGGCGTGCGTGATGGATAACTGCTGTCTCGTGCAGATATATTGACCAGGTATTTTGCTATTAACATGTCCCCTGCAGTTGTGTGGTATTTTAGACGGTGAGATTTAGGGGCCTCGGGCATAGATCAGGAACAACATATGAAAATGGCTATATATGTGTTCAAATTTATTTATACACTATATATTTTCCGAGTTTAATGCGTATGCAGTGATATATGCATTAACTATATGTGCACACTGAATATACCTATTAACAATTTAACAGGCTATAACCTATAACAATTTGAATTTAAAGTACGCCGAGACGGTATAAGACCGAGGCTATCCCGTGCTTATCTGCAATGCTCCTGATAGGCGCAGAGATTTAAAATAAGCTGTGACACTGCACGATTGTATAACACGGTGATGCTCCGGAAAATTCCAGGCGTTGTGCAGTAGAAAAAGGTTTTGTTTTTCAAACTTATTTGATCTTTTCATGGGCACTGATATATATATCTTACTTGTTTATAGCCTGGGAGATTTCCTTTTTGTAAGCTGTTCATGGGATTGTCATTTGTCCTCTACGGGACATCCGAGAGAGATATCTAAGTCTTGGTTGTGATAACATATACACGGGGAATATGTAACACACAAAGTATGGTTAGGGAGATGTAACAAGCCGGACTACTGTTTACGGAGCGTGTAACGAATAGATGAGGCGATGTCTGGAGATTGGGGATGGATATAGACTGATGTAACATTAGACGGATTTTGTATTCATCAAATTGCTCGTCCGACAGTTTGCGTTCACGAGCTTGTCTACGTTAGTATATGCCGCCTTTATTGGAAAAGAAGAGACACTCGTAATTGGAACATTGGATATAGATAGCCTACACGTTTGTCATTCACTAGATGCTCACAGTAAGTATCCTAGATATACACTTAAAGAAGAAATCTTTTCTCATGCGTCAATGTGAAGTAACTTAAATATTTTTATTTATGTTGTTAGATATATATCTAAACCAAGAGTCACTATACTTTTGTGATAAAGTTCTACATGTATATTCTTGACCACATACACCCATAAAGTTGATGTGTTGTTATTGAAGATGCATTCTATGTGCTCTCTTCGTGAACATCCTTGCTACACTGTGAAATGTCGTAGCCTAATATTTTAGAGAAATTTTTCATCGTCAAGACCTCAAGTGTCAAAATGTTCTTTGCGCTTAACGTGTTGAAAACTAACAACAGAGAGCAAAAACAATACAATATGTCCTTTCTCTGCACGCCGTTGACACAATCTTAAATACAGCACTCCAGTTTTCAGATTTAGCTATAGCCAGGCATCAATTATGTTTTAATACATTGTCTGTCTCGGCAGCATCATCGTTCATGGCAGTTTTATCACACGTGCCAGTACCAGAATGGAGAAACGTGGTTACATTCCATTGTCTGTGTCAGAAACATATCGTCTCTTGTGAGAGCGTGGATGGTCCATGCGCGTGAGGATTATCCTACATCCACTATGATCTTTTGAATAACTGAGCGAATCAGTTCAGATGATCGAGCGAAAACGGATGATTATGACGATTCCGAATCTTCAATCAACAGGTGTCCAGAACCCACGTCAACCAAACGGTCGTAACGTAACGGAGACTGAGAGTTACTCTTGCCTTGATTCTGGCCATGATTGTTCTCTTTCGAATGGCTGTGGTCTGTCATATGTCCAAACACTGTATTGCAGACGACCGCACACAGTACAAGATTTTAACAGTTCATAGGGACTGAAAAACTTATTGATAACTGTGGATGCTCGCTAATATGATTAAATTTGTTGAGTTAATGAGGGAAAAGAAGCTTATAGGGTATAACAGGTAATATAATACAACGGGTTATATATGAATGCAGGTCCGTCATTTGAAAGGATTCACTCGGACATTTAGAATGAAAAATATCTCGTGTATAATTAGGGATTGTAGCATTTCTTCGCATTTCATCGCTCATTATAAGAGAGGTCCAAATCACACTTCCGCTGTCGAGTAGGATTCAGATTTTCTCTTTTAGTCGTAGTTTTCTAAGTCTTTCTATATTATGATTTATGGAATCTGATCCTTTAATAATGCTGAGTGTGAATGATTACTATTGCAGAACTCAGGGATACTGTATAACATAATACATTGAACATCTTGAACAACGTCGGCATCGTTCATGTACATGGGTTGTAGTTTGTTCGTTTATTCCATTTGTCTGGTAAGATTCGGGTATATATATCATATTCCTCAATCAATACCATTCGCATTGTTTTCGATCGTATGAGTTGTGGACAATGATTCTTTTACGAATATGCGGAGGCGTGGAACTGGTATTAGGTATACAGAACTCAATCGAATTCGTATACAAGCCGCCACAATTATTAAGGTTTATGTGGACAACGATTTGGTGTAAGACTCACGAAATATAATTGACAAGGGATCTGCTACAAGTTGTATTGTCAGTCTTTTGTCCAGGATATTACATTTTCAATGGGAGGTCTTACACCAAAGCCTTGCCTTTATGTGGCATGTATATAGTTTAACCATTTGGGTACACTTCGCCATCCATAAGATGGCTTGCGACTCGTGTGTCTCCATTATCGTGGAGCGATATCCGGTACTTTACCGTATTCTGTTCGGCCTTCATCCGGCGGAGAACAGATTCGAGAAATCTGATAAATTACAGGTTTTCATACCACCTCGGAAACAGATATTGCCTGGGCTTATATAGGTAAGAATAACTTTTGTATCATCCAAGAGGTGTGATAGATCTGTAATTTTGAACAATTAGGACATCACATGACTCGAAAATGGCGGGTTACGTTGTGGATACGTCGGTAGATTTAGCTGATTGGCTGACGAAGTCACGTGGTATTGATTCCTGGAATTTCCCTCTTGCAGTTGCCGAAAGTAGGCTGAAAATGGATACACACGATCCCAGAGTCAGTCTTACCGCGTATAGAGGACCCAGATGGTTACAGGTTGATAGTTTAACATCAAAGCTATGGACATGAAGTTCTGTCGACAAAAATCTAATACACTTCAGTAGGTACGTACGCATGATTCCGACGACAAGACTATCAACAGGTTTGAAAGATCCACCTCTCTAAAATGGAGGTAGAAAAGGTCGTTTTTGCGAACTTAGAAACATCCGCCATAGGCGATCATGGATGACATTGATACAACGAATTGTCGTCTAATTTGCATCATAATAGACATGTTTTGTTCTCTAGTAAAACTTAGACACTTTCGCACTATGCACACTTTCATTAGAAACGTCATGTAACAATATATAAACTAAGTTGCCTGAAGATTTTGGAGTGTTATAATGAATAAATCTAAAGTTATTAAGCAAAAACGAACATTTTACCTCCATTTTAGAGAGGTAGTACTCTCTAACCCAATCAATCAAACTCTCATCATCGAACATTTAACTGTTGCTGCTTCGGTGACCGGCTTGTATTACGTTACTGGTATGTACAGAGTTCATTTTTGCTGGTATCATGATGACAGTAATTAATGTCGGATTCGAATCTGAATTCAATAGGCAGCCATCGTCAACAAATATTTTCCGCGACAATCATGGAAAGACCTTGTTTTCTTCTAACACTATTACCACCAAAGATCGAAGCAGGCATCAGTCAGAATTGGGAAGGGCAAAATAGAAAAGGTATAGTTTCCTTCAAGAGAAGCGACAAAGCAGAGAAAAGCGACAACCATGAGTGCTTTGACGATGTTCTATTTTGATATGGACAAGCCGATGTGTGTATTCTGCTGGTTGGCGGTTGGTCACACTTGATCATAAGTTTCTATGGAAATTCTCCTCTTTTGTCCCAGTTTAAAAAGCATCGTCAGGGAGTATCCTCTGTCAATTTTGACACCAGCTTCAGTGTCGTCTGGCAGCGAGGATTATCACCAGCGTGTGAATCAACACCCGTGATATGGACAGACCAAACAAACTCGGAATGTCACAGTTTACCGAACAGTGGCTACCTTAAGGTACAGATCGATGGGGGACTGCTAAAAAACTGGACCGCGTATGGGTTAGTGAGGTTGGATCGGATCGTTCTTAGCACAGATTCCAACAGACAATAGAATCATTTTTGAGTAGGCCTTTACTGCGTGGTCGGCCCGTCAGACAATGTGGTCCCTTCTAAAGGTTAACTTCTCCTTATAACCTAGACGAATCAGTACAGTGTATGTGTCGACACGCAAAACAGCCTTTTTTATGTTGGCAAAACCTTGAAACATGGCCAACAACACTGCAGTTATTTGTGTGGGAACAGAATACGACAGAAGTCAGCCAGATCTCAAGATATTACACTGTTTATAGGATTCAGACAGAATGGCAGAAAACAGTGTTTCTCATCGACACAGGATTGTAGCTGCACAAGGTATTTTGATATCTATCATTTTCTTATATTTTTTAGCGCTAGGACAACGTATGGGTACGTTCACCGATGACGGTTTTATATAGATATCATCATGATTCTAGCATATTTTCGCCAGGAAAAACAGAAAATATAGAAAAATAACATTGTGTGTGAAAATACATTCAGTTCAAGAGAGGGTTTGCTTACATGATCCGCCGGCTCAAATGAAATAGCTCAATACATGGATTTCCATTGAAATCAGACGATACTATCTGTCACGTGGTTTTACATGGATTTCGTCAGAATTGATAATTGGGTGTTTTATGGCAGAGATCTTCAAAATATTTGTACACTTCGTTTACTCTCCTGTGATGATTATGTTTCTAAATGTTTCCCAATAGCCCTTAACAAGGTGGTAAGCCGCGGCGTGTTGATTTTGGCAGAATATGAGCAAACCTGTTCTGTTAGCTAGGACAACAATCTGCCCAGTCGGCCAAGTGTATCTCTGACCTCTCTTGACTTACTTCTGGCTTTCTCCGATCACTGCCAACTACGTTCATTCCAACTCGAGTTGAATGTTGACTGAGAGAGTAAGACTATTGTAGACTGGGTTGATGTGTTGTGTGAAGTGGGGAGGAAGACGCTGATTAGCTAATGTTTATTTCATTACTTTTTAATCAGGCGCTGTTGTAGATGCATTAAAATCCACCCCAACATTCTGTTGCTAATCATACCATTTTGTTGATGGGGTATATTTTATGGAATTCCACACGTGTATCCCCATGAAATGCTCCTTCGTGACTTTTCACATATACAGGTGTGTTACCGTACCGGTCATCTCCAAGAAACTGGAAATACACCTGACCACACCTGGTCGGTGCTATTCATCTAGGACTATGTCCACTGAAATATAGTGAAAACATTATTTGAAATGACCTCAACTCTATGCTCTCCACCCTTTCGCCTCATTACAGAAAGAGACGGACATGTGCACAATTCCATGCGTCAATTTTTTTCGAGAAAAGCCGATTATCATCACTAAAGTTAGGGTATCAATGTGGAGTCCAGGCAGTTATGGTATCAATCTGGAGTCCAGGCAGTTACGGTATCAATCTGGAGTCCAGACAGTTACGGTATCAATGTGGAGTCCAGGCATTTACGGTAACAATCTGGAGTCCAGGCAGTTAAGGTATCAATGTGGAGTCCAGGCAGTTACGGTAACAATCTGGAGTCCAGGCAGTTAAGGTATCAATCTGAAATCCAGGCAGTTAAGGTATCAATCTGGAGTCCAGGCAGTTACGGTATCAATGTGGTCCAGGCAGTTACGGTAACAATCTGGAGTCCAGGCAGTTAAGGTATCAATCTGGAGTTCAGGCAATTACGGTATCAATCTGGAGTCCAGGCAGTTAAGGTATCAATCTGGAGTCCAGGCAGTTACGGTATCAATGTGGAGTCCAGGCAGTTACGGTATCAATCTGGAGTCCAGGCAGTTACGGTATCAATCTGGAGTTCAGGCAGTTACGGTATCAATCTGGAGTCTAGGCAGTTACGGTATCAATCTGGAGTCCAGGCAGTCATGATGCACTTGGGGTACTGAGATATTATGATTTTCCAAGAACAAGGTTAGCCAAACTGTTATTTAGTCTGGATAGGTACGCGCCTATGATATCCTGATCTGGCTATATGGATATACTATATTTACGGAACTTATTGTAGGAATGCATTAAAATAAATCCCAGAATCATGCCATGGATGTTAGGTCATCCAGTATCGGACGGACCAATGTCCGTGTGGCTTCGTTCGAAAAAACACGCCATCCATGTTAATACTCCAAGCTGTCAATATTAAGGCGATGCGCATTCAATGTTGAAGGAATGATCATATGCGGAAGGAACACTATCCTATACCACCTGGAATACAAATTATTTCGCAACTTAACCTGTCACAACAACAGATGTAGAAGAGGTTCAAATGTATTGGCTTTTTATACCTTTATCCTTTTACGTTTCGGGTAAGCGATACATGGCTGAGAAATCGCTGCATTTGCTTGGAATTGGCTTTCGGAGTAAGAGTAAGGGATTACAGCATTTCAACGCCCATCGTGTACTTAAGCCTGTATACATCCTTGAAGAAATGGAGAGCTGAGACGAAAGATTTTCACCACGTCTGTCGGAAAATCCCTTCTACAGCTATATAACAACCGAATATGCTTAGACCTCTAAGAAGTCCCTGGATTCTGGCACGTGAGGATTTTTCTAAGTTGTCAATTACCTCGTGTCACTGCATGTTTTCCCCGAGAAAGGTGTAACTGATTGCAACGCAATACACGCCTAAATTACGTCAACGATTCGTGAACCGAACAGAATAATTATACAGATCCGTGGGTAGTATGTTACGGGTAGGAAAGTAGATAACATCAGTATGCATCTGTATATATTACAATGTCGGATACCCTTCACACTCAGAAATATATTATCCCATAACCAGCTCACAAGTGAAGATATTGTGGGGCACTCCTCCACTCACCTTCCTCATTACTGCCCCACAAATTCCCCGAATTTATGGAGATGATGGGGCCCATCCCAGATCTCGGAAATCAGAATGACCGCCCCACCAGTTCCTTACATGTAGGAATTTTGCGGGAACTGAAGTGATATTGTCATCCAATATAAATCAAGTCTGTCTCAGAAACACGGGAAAATGAAATGAAAATTCTATATTATAATATATATCTATGTTCCGAATAATATTTTGACTTACCACGCAGGGATAATAATAGTCCGGTTGTATTGTTTGACACTCGTAGATCAATTTGATAATATATGGTAATTATGCTTCATTATGCTTATTACATGCGAATTTGCACTCGAATTGTATGAAATAAAGAAGTACAAAATAAATGTAAATGGGAAATTATTCTTCTCGTATTACCTATTTCAGTGTCTTCCTCGTGTCTAGATTGACACATGGGTGAACTTTCATGACCAAACCACTGAGAATAAATCGGAATATATCGTTAAAAGACTGACAATTAATAGCTGTAATAGCTGAGGCAGCAAGACTCGATCCGTCCGCCGAGGCTGCGTTCGTCCGATTCTGCTCGTGTGCGTGCCACTGGGTACCGGACTGTAGGGGGTGACTGACACGGTGCCCTGTAACTGTAGTGGGATCACACCTTGGGGGAGAGGGGAGGGAGTGATTGTAATGGGATGAGAAATGGTAAAGATGTGCTATAGTCACGCTTAGTCGCCCGCACATAACTTCTTCGATTTCCCACCGATCGAAACCAAACTTGGCATATGTTCGGTAACACACAACTGAGGAGATTTGTGACACTAGAGGTGCAAAGAACAATTCGATTCTTCGCAAACTTGGCAAGTAGTAAGGTCTAAGCATTTAAAGCCATATTGACCTCATTAATTGTTCCCCGGGTAAAATTTGAGGTGGAACTTGGTCATCTGACGATCATGTGATCGTTGGAGGAAAACTACCTCCAGCACAGAAGAGTTCCAATCTAGGGGGAGGTAACTCCGGGTCACTATAGTTCCGGCAAAGGGCCCCTGGGCATGTGTTCTTCCGCGGTGATGCGGCCTGGCGGTGATGCGGACGCGGGAAAAAGCTTCCGCGGAGAAAAAGTAGACCCCAGACTTCAAATACGCTGCATGGTCCGATTGGGTCGAGTGAGGTATCAAAGTGAAGCATTCGTGAAGGGGCATCCAGTCATGGGTGGGTGCATGTAAAATTAGGATTTTTTCCCGAAACTATCAAAAGCGGAACACGGACTTTACCCCTAAAATAGGGGAAAACACCTATCAACCGTAGCCAAAAGGGCTAATATCGGTCTCCGGGTTTATTGGGAATCGGTGAAATTTTTGGGAAAAGTCACCGAGGTCTGTATATAGGCCTATAGGCTGGCTATGGTGGGTATGGGTCCATCCTGGGAAATTCACACACGTTCATTGTGATATGGGTTGTGGGGTCTCATTTTTCATGTCTCGCCATTTAGAACACGATGGGAAGGGTCCCGGAGCGAAGCGGTGCAATTTTTGGGGAAAGTCACCGAGGTCTGTATATAGGCTGGCTATGGGGAGGTATGGGTCCATCCTGGGAAATTCACACACGTTCATTGTGATATGGGCTGTTTGGATTTGTTTTTCACGTCTCGTCATTTAGAACACGATGGGAAGGGTCCCGGAGCGAAACGGTGAAATGTTTGGAAAAAGCTCACCGAGGCCTGGGTAGGCCCATAGGCTGGCTATGGGGTATAGGTCCAACCTGGGAAATTCACACACGTTCATTGTGATATGGGTTGTTTGGTCTTGTTTTTCACGTCTCGTCATTTAGAACACGATGGGAAGGGTTTCGAAGCGAAACGGTGAAATTTTTGGAAAAGTTCACCGAGGCCTGGGTAGGCCCATAGGCCTATACTGCATGGCTATGGAGGTATAGGTCCATACGGGGTGAACGTTTTGGGGTCTAGGTGAGCCCCTAATGGTCCTATGGTGTCGTATGAGGTCTTATTTTGAAGCTCTCGTGGAGTTTGTAATGTATCGAACAGTCGCCCCCCTCAAGACCCTCATATATACCCGGATGACGGACGTTACCGAAAAGACACGGACTTTACCGAAAAGACACGGACGTCACCGAAAAGACACGAACTTCACCGAAAAGACACGGACGTACCCGAAAAGACACGGACGTACCCGAAAAGACACGAAGGTGAACGACATTGTGGAAAAACCCCACAGACAGGTCAGTACATGTCCTATCATGTTCACAGGTTACGCCCCATTCACGCATAATAAAAGGATTGATCTGTAATCTGTGTTGTTGTTGCTCTCTTTTTTGGACTAAGGGCAGTGAAGGAAGGTATTTTGTGTAGAGATGGACCATCCTTGGTCCGAATGCGTCGTGTGAGGTGTCATCTTGTAGCAACGCCCGCCAACGCCAAGCTTAACGCTTCAACGCCCTGGTGAAATAGCTCAGAAGTTCTGATTTTCTAGATATTCCATGGAATTGTCACTAATTCTTCGAAATGCAGTGACGCCCGTCAACGCTCGTAGTTACGCCTTAACGCTCTAACATAACGCCTTGACGCCATGATATAGACCGGAGAGAGAACAACAACAAGGATGACACATGAGAGAACAACAACAACAAGAAGTTTTTTTTCATATAGTTTATTTTCCCCAATGTTACAACATACCCACGCTGGGGGAGCCGCGTTGGGTATGTTTACAACTGAAGAAACCTCTTGTCCAATCAGAGGCCACCATTTGCATCTGTTATACTCCTTCTTGTCCGTTAGATGTATTTTCGGCTGCTCTTGTCTGTCGCCATTTCAGAAATTCCATCTTTGCTCGCTGTGACCTAAGCGTCGTCGGGCAGGCCTGGATATTCTTCGGGCAGCATGTCCTGAAACAGTTGTTTGCGCATTCTGATCGCATTTTCCAGGGCCTCGGTGGGTGGTAGTCCCATAGCCTCTTCCAAGTGACGCTTGGTCTTCATGATGGACCTGTGCGTGGGGTCGCCTTTCATTTCAAGCGGTAGTAAGGTATACTGTTCATAGATCGCCATGGCTGTTTTCCTGATGCGGGGCGCATTTGGGTGTACGCCTGTTGTAAATTATCCTCTCCGGCGTCCTCGATCGCTGCAGCGTAAGTATTGATAGCTGCTGTCACAATACGATCCCAGAAGGTAGGTTCTGCATCACTTTCCACGGACGTAGGCTGACTATCTGAGGTCAAGCTCTCCGTATCACTAGATAGACTCTCAGCAATCTCTGTTTCGGTATCAGTCGATACACTCTCAGCAGTCTCTGTATCAGCATCCGCCTCAACGGACTCCTCGGAGTCTTCAATCCCATGTATATTTTTCTGGCGTCGCATCATATCGTAATGTCTGGTGAACGTGCGTTCGCACTCAGAGCAAGTGTAAGCCATGTTGACGGTTGAACGTCGACTGTGCGTGTTTTTGGAAATACGCTTGCTTTTATAGTAACGCCCATCAACGCTTAGCATAACGCTTCAACGCCCTGGTGAATTAGCTCAGAAGCTCTGATTTTCATGGAATTAACACCAATTCATCGAAATACAGTGACGCCCGTCGTTACGCCTTAACGCCCGTCTCAACGCCTTAACGCCCGTCTCAACGCCTTAACACACTTTCTTAACGCTTTAACGTCGTTTAATGATGCGCTCGAACAAATGTTTCTTTTGTGCTATTGCTCTGACATACGCCGCTTTCCAGTTCATGCCCGAGGTTTTCAACATCGACGCTGTTCTTTCAATTTCCATATGGACTGGGTCCTTATCCAGCAATTTCATATGGGTCACGAGGTCGACATACCGCTGACGTAAAGCCCGTCGTAGTCTGGGTGCCAATTCGACCAATACATAAGGACTGATGAGGGACACATGTTCATTCTTATATGTACAGACACCACCACCAACCCCACCACCACACACTACCACACACACACACACACACACACACACACACCATCACCACCACATTCCACCACCACCACCACCGCCACCACCGGGCGTTGACGGGAGTCAACGCACGGTGGTGGTGGTGGGAGCTCCCGTGTGGCAGAGCTCTTGGATCGGAGCTCTTGGAGCTCAAAGCGTGTGGAGCTCAGAGCTCGGAAGTGACATTTGCCTATGACCTCTGTGAGGTGACTTCCGCTTCCGTTCACGTGACCGGAATTGACCTTTGACCCCTGCGCGCAATTTTTATCCGGTATTGTTAGCGCGCGCAGGGGTCAAAGGTCAGTTCCGGTCACGTGAACGGAAGCGGAAGTGACCTCACAGAGGTCATAGGCAAATGTCACTTCCGAGCTCTGAGCTCCACACGCTTTGAGCTCCAAGAGCTCCGATCCAAGAGCTCTGCCACACGGGAGCTCCCACCACCACCACCGGGCGTTGACGCCCGTCAACGCCCGGTGGTGGCGGTGGTGGTGGTGGTGGAATGTGGTGGTGATGGTGTGTGTGTGTGTGTGTGGTGGTAGTGTGTGGTGATGGTGTTGGTGGTGGTGTCTGTACATATAAGAATGAACATGTGTCCCTCATCAGTCCTTATGTATTGGTCGAATTGGCACCCAGACTACGACGGGCTTTACGTCAGCGGTATGTCGACCTCGTGACCCATATGAAATTGTTGGATAATGACCCAGTCCATATGGAAATTGAAAGAACAGCGTCGATGTTGAAAACCTCGGGCATGAACTGGAAAGCGGCGTGTGTCAGAGCAATAGCACAAAAGAAACATTTGTTCGAACGCATCATTAAACGACGTTAAAGCGTTAAGAAAGTGTGTTAAGGCGTTGAGACGGGCGTTAAGGCGATGAATTGGTGTTAATTCCATGAAAATCAGAGCTTCTGAGCTGATTCACCAGGGCGTTGAAGCGTTAAGCTAAGCGTTGATGGGCGTTACTATAAAAGCAAGCGTATTTCCAAAAACACGCACGGTCAACGTTCAACCGTCAACATGTCTTACACTTGCTCTGAGTGCGAACGCACGTTCACCAGACATTACGATATGATGCGACACCAGAAAAATATACATGGGATTGAAGACTCCGAGGAGTCCGTTGAGGCGGATGCTGATACAGAGACTGCTGAGAGTGTATCGACTGATACCGAAACAGAGATTGCTGAGAGTCTATCTAGAGATACGGAGAGCTTGACCTCAGATAGTCAGCCTACGTCCGTGGAAAGTGATGCAGAACCTACCTTCTGGGATCGTATTGTGACAGCAGCTATCAATACTCATGCTGCAGCGATCGAGGACGCCGGACAGGATAACTTACAACAGGCGTACACCCAAATGCGCCCCTGCATCAGGAAAACAGCCATGGCGATCTATGAACAGTATACCTTATTACCGCTTGAAATGAAAGGCGACCCCACGCACAGGTCCATCATGAAGACCAAGCGTCACTTGGAAGAGGCTATGGGACTACCACCCACCGAGGCCCTGGAAAATGCGATCAGAATGCGCAAACAACTGTTTCAGGACATGCTGCCCGAAGAATATCCAGGCCTGCCCGACGACGCTTAGGTCACAGCGAGCAAAGATGGAATTTCTGAAATGGCGACAGACAAGAGCAGCCGAAAATACATCTAACGGACAAGAAGGAATATAACAGATGCAAATGGTGGCCTCTGATTGGACAAGAGTTTTCTTCAGTTGTAAACATACCCAACGCGGCTCCCCCAGCGTGGGTATGTTGTAACATTGGGGAAAATAAACTATATGAAAAAAAACTTCTTGTTGTTGTTGTTCTCTCATGTGTCATCCTTGTTGTTGTTCTCTCTCCGGTCTATATCATGGCGTTAAGGCGTTATGTTAGAGCGTTAAGGCGTAACTACGAGCGTTGACGGGCGTCACTGCATTTCGAAGAATTAATGACAATTCCATGGAATATCTAGAAAATCAGAACTTCTGAGCTATTTCACCAGGGCGTTGAAGCGTTAAGCTTGGCGTTGGCGGGCGTTGCTACAAGATGACACCTCGCACGACGCATTCGGACCAAGGATGGTCCATCTCTACACAAAATACCTTCCTTCACTGCCCTTAGTCCAAAAAAGAGAGCAACAACAACACAGATTACAGATCAATCCTTTTATTATGCGTGAATGGGGCGTAACCTGTGAACATGATAGGACATGTACTGACCTGTCTGTGGGTTTTTTCCACAATGTCGTTCACCTTCGTGTCTTTTCGGGTACGTCCGTGTCTTTTCGGTGAAGTTCGTGTCTTTTCGGTGACGTCCGTGTCTTTTCGGTGAAGTCCGTGTCTTTTCGGTAACGTCCATCATCCGGGTATATATGAGCGTCTTGAGGGGGGGCGACTGTTCGATACATTACAAACTCCACGAGAGCTTCA
Source organism: Hanleya hanleyi (assembly GCA_036873755.1). NCBI lineage: Eukaryota > Metazoa > Mollusca > Polyplacophora > Lepidopleurida > Hanleyidae > Hanleya > Hanleya hanleyi. Next base: position 68,428 of record JAVTVY010014392.1, read on the forward strand.
AAATAAGACCTCATACGACACCATAGGACCATTAGGGGCTCACCTAGATCCCAAAACGTTCACCCCGTATGGACCTATACCTCCATGGCCATGCAGTATAGGCCTATGGGTCTACCCAGGCCTCGGTGAACTTTTTCCAAAAATTTCACCGTTTCGCTTCGAAACCCTTCCCACCGTGTTCTAAATGACGAGACGTGAAAAACAAGACCAAACAACCCATATCACAATGAACGTGTGTGAATTTCCCAGGTTGGACCTATATCCCATAGCCAGCCTATGGGCCTACCCAGGCCTCGGTGAGCTTTTTCCAAAAATTTGACCGTTTCGCTCCGGGACCCTTCCCATCGTGTTCTAAATGACGAGACGTGAAAAACAAATCCAAACAGCCCATATCACAATGAACGTGTGTGAATTTCCCAGGATGGACCCATACCTCCCCATAGCCAGCCTATAGGCCTATATACAGACCTCGGTGACTTTTCCCAAAAATTTCACCGCTTCGCTCCGGGACCCTTCCCATCGTGTTCTAAATGGCGAGACATGAAAAATGAGACCCCACAACCCATATCACAATGAACGTGTGTGAATTTCCCAGGATGGACCCATACTAGCTCTGGTATAGCCTTGTTCCATACTACGTGAGAACAACGCTATGGCTGTAAACCAGTCACCAGATGGAGTTGTTGGGAAAATGCTGTACGGGCAATATTTGCCGAACCAATTGGCCATAACCAATAAAATAATTCAATTCTATGTCCACTTACCTATCATAAAAACACCTTGTTTATCAGCGACTGTCCATTTTTAGCTTGGCAAGAGATCTATACTCGGACGAGGGGGGTAAAACTGTCCACATCGCCGCCATCTTGCATCGATCAGAACGCTGATTACGCGCCACAACAACTTGCGATAAACACTAC
>JAVTVY010014393.1:0-63109 GCA_036873755.1 Hanleya hanleyi
AGGCAAAATGTGGGGAAATATTGGGGTATTTCATTGAGGGATAAATTATATTCATAAATTCGCCAATTATTTCAGCCACTATTTATTTTTAATAAAAAGAAATAGTCGGTGAAATAATTGGTGAATATATGAATATATAGATGATTAAAGAGAAATAGAGGAAAGACTGGGGACCTGGTCAAGGTTAGATGATATGGATGCAGGCGTAAAGAAGATATAACGTAATATTGTAATATTCATTACCAGTGGCTATGCATCATTGGTACGAGGGAACATGTGTAGGGCGGTGCGGGGGAACGGGTTGCACGGCATATACTCTGTTTGGCCAGTGCCAATTGTACTACGATGAAGTGCCCAATCAAACCAACCAACAACCCCCAAAAGCTGCATGGTTTACTTACATGTGAATGAAGGTCTACAAAGAACGATACGACTTTTCTCTTCCGTATTTCACCAGATATAGGAGATTATGCGAGCGACTCTCGTACACCGCTCGGCTCTGCATATTAACATGTACACAATCACAGCCCTTGAAGTCTGCCGCTTGTCTTTTCCAGATAGATCAATAGGAAGAACAGCCTGTCTGTTGTGAAAGTCCCTGGGGGTATACTATCGTACTATCGTACTTCTTGTGGCAAGCATACTACATAGTATATCTTTCTGCTTATCCACTGTAACTTTGGATGCTTGTAGCCTATATATTTAAAATGCAAAGGAGGACAGGCTTATCAGTAGGATCAAAACAACATTGAAATCACTCAAGCAGCATTCCACTGGGTTGAGGCCATCCTTAAAAATATGTGTGTTGGGCGTAACCCGACCCTGTTTCAGTAATATGGGTAGGGCGGTAGGAAAATGATTTTTTTTTTTTTTTTGACTACTGGGACCTAGGGTGAATTTTAACACATTCAGAATGGCCCTTGTTATTTTGCAGATGCGAATCAAAAGTGGTGTTGTAAGTAACCAGCTGGGGTCTGGTTCTGTCTAATATGAACAAGCCATTGACTTCTGTTTCTTTCTTTGGTTCTTAGCTCATTAACAATACCTCAATTTTTCCACTTTTTTTTGATGAATGGAAAAATCACAGTAACTCACCAGAAAGGCAGGGACTTGTGAAACTTATAATCATATGTTGGGTCAAGTGAGATGTAGAAAACATTATACATTGCATTTTCTAGCTTCATTGTTCCAAGTCACCCCAACCATGAGGTGAATTTGGACAAGTGGAAATGAAGAAAAAGCTTTAATCTGATGATCACTAATCTCCTGCATCTCGGTCAGACACCAGGAGGGATTTCAAGATTATAATAATATCTAGCATTTTCAAAAATTAATTTATAATACTTAAAAAAAAAAATTTCAAAAAGTGTTTTCAGTCACCCCAGATTACGGTGTATTGTTCTTCTTCGGGTGAGGATGTGGACAGTTCTTCTTTTCTATTGCAGCTATCATGAATTAATGAGTTTTGATTTAATTCTGGAGTCCAGACTTATTTTCTTTGTCAATTTGCCATGGATCATTTATAACAGATACACAACACCAACAAAAAAAAATAAGGAAATTCCTTTATTTGTCCCACAAAATTTTATACCGTATTGGTTTTTACAGTCAGAGATCTGACTCACCATCAAAATTCGAGAGCCACAGACATAAACAAGAAATACAATGCCATTAAAGTTAAAATGACCTCAAATAAACTGACTTGAATGTGTGACTCAATGTAAGTGGTCGACCGCATTGTTGTTGTTGTTCAGGTCTCAATACAGGCAGATCGGCAATGTATTTTTTGACATCTCCGAGGAAATGATCCATTTTCATTTTCTTAAATTTCATACCGCTGGATTCTACTTTGCCTGATGTGCTGTCTTGGGAAAAATTATATGTCATTTTAATTTTAAACGAATCTGAATTCATCTGCTAAATGATATCCAATTTGCTGTTGTTTTTGTTTATCTGTTAATCCACTCTTAACTCGATGGGTATTTTTCACTGGTGCTGGGTTGAACTGGTGGCCAGCTCGTCATTTGCGATCGTAAATCCGTTTTGGTGACTGCAGAATTACATACTACTCGCCATTTGGCCCCTGAAACTTTTTGAACAAGTCTGCATATTTTTAGTCAAAGTCCAAATGTGAACCATTTTCACTACCAAAATATTGCCTAGAAGAATTTCCACTTACAGATTAGAGAGACATACAACTATCGAGGTCCAGTGATTTACTCACAAGCGTGTCAGTGGTCTCGTTTCATTCCGAAAGTGAAGGCATGTTGTTGTTGTTGCAATCTACACACGTGCCTCACGGTGGAGTTTTTGTGCTGTTTTCACAGTTACTGTGGCCATAACATGCTCTTGTATATTACTTCAGATCCTTTGCTTTATACTGGTGTCAGTTTTATTCAGTTCTGGTCAACAACTTTTCAAATGCCAGTCTCCAAAAACATCGTTTGCAAACGTCCGAGGTTTCCATTTTCACATTCGTGTACTTTCCGTCTGAAGACCACGTGTTAGCATTCAATTCCTTCATGCAGACTGGCGCCAGTCGGGAACCATTGCAGAGAGCATTCGAGGCTTCCAAAAAATAAACGAGCAGAGGTTTCCGAGATTCAGTTTGCGTATTACGTCATCAAAACATGAAGACCGTCACTGTCTGAAAAGCAGCAAGCTGAAAGGATATCTCGGAGTTATATCTGATTACAGGTCAGCTATTTGACTTGAATTTTCTTGATATCGAATAAATCTCTCGAATGAACATATTCTACCCCTGTTATATTGACCAGCTATGCAACTCTGGCGGACAAATTCACGACTTACGCGATTTAACGATGACAACAACAACATGGCTGTTTGAAGAAGAAAAAAAAAACATTTACGTTGACAGATGGCCAATAAAAACTTTTGGGTCGGCAGGTTTTGGATGGGGCGGGCGGGTTACGCCCAACACACATATTTTTAAGGATGGCCTGAGTCTTAGTGACAAGGGGCAACGTCTCTGCGATCATAGTACAAAGGTTACCCATCACACTGACAGGTAACAAAAAAAACAAGGTTTGTCCAGTAAACAAGTGTACTTACCTCCTTGAAAGATTCCTTATAATAGCACCTGGTGAGAGGAGAGCCCAAAGATCAACTCAGAGGTATACCATACGTAAACAAACAGTACTCATCCTGATTCTGAGCTATCTAGTAAACACAGCTTTGACACAAAGATGATTCTGCTGGGTCTATAGTACACAAAATGTACACTGCATTATTAAGTATCTCAAAATACTGTTCAAAGTCTACTTTTTCCTAGCTAAATCCAAAAAGCCTGGGACATCTACCTGCTTACCAGCATTGGCGATACAAATAAGCCGGCCTTGAATCAAACCCACCATGCAGAAAAACAAGGTTTAATTTATTTTCTATGGCACACTGATGTCGCAGTACACAGACATCTATATAAAAGGAAAAACACCATGGTATTATTGCTGGGCAGCTTCCAATAGATGAATGCACATATTGTTCTGAGGAGAATATAATTCAATGGTCAGGTATTATAATTGAGATAGGATTCATGTGTGACACGACCAAATATAAACATGATTTATCAGCGATGTGTGAAACGGAGCGGAACGCATCACTTTATTTGCACCATCTGATGAAAAAAGCATGGTTGGCAAACAAACTCACAAATACCTCGTAAACATGTAGGCTTCTACTTTCAATCCAATAATAAAAGTGTCCACAGGAACACATATGCCCCATCAAACATAACGATAATGTAGATGGACAAGAATTCAAGCAACAAATCAATGCCAATCAATAATTTGTCTAAGCTAAGGTGATCTGCACATTTCACATCACGAAAAGGATTATCATTCAGGGAAGATAACTGATTTTCTGATATCAAAAACTGTCTGAGTTCTTGCCATGGCTTCCTAACATACATGTATAATATTTGGAACACCTTCACATATGCGCAAGATGAAAATACATGCACTCTCATATTCATACAAGCTTGGACCCTTGGTGAAATATTTACCTCTCCAAAAATCCTTCAAAAGTCTATAAATTCCAAATTCCCTGGGGGTGATCCGGCAACTCCCGTACTACTTTCTTCGTGTCTTGGAGCCTTTGTGAGAAACTTTCCATCACCATCGCAGTCATGTACATAGAAATGCGTCACAATTTGACACCTGGTACAGAGCTTGTTATACAAATCTCCCGTACAGTACACCCTGCCTAGTTTTGTCAGCTTTACCGACATTCAAAAGCCCTCTTTGCCTGTTGGCATTTGGTTACTCTTTTATCGGTGTTTGTTGTACCAATTAGTTCTTACAACACAAAGTTAATCCCTTGTATACAGTACCACGTGGCCCCAGAGTTACATGAATGGGGCCTCAGTTGACAGAATGACGAATCGATCAGCGAGGGGGACTATTAAACCACCTGAAACTACGGGTCAAGATTGAACCGAGCACTACACCTTTCCAGTGGAGGAACAAGGTACCAGGACCATGAGGGTTGACCTATGAGTTTCTTCATTTAGACTCAGTGGCATGATATACATGTACTTTACTCTTTCTAACCATGACTAATAAGTTAATAACACACACCTGGGGTTCCTACTCTTTCGACCTTTGAAAACAATCCAAGAACTTTTCAAGGACTTCCATGATACCATTGAGCACTGAACCATGCAGATGCAGAAAGGTCATGTTGGCAATGACCCTCATGAATATTTAGAGACAAATAAACATAAGCTTAATATTCCTACATGTATTCTACACAGTTCATTAGAGATCTATGAACTCAGCATGGCACCCATTCTATGGACCCAGGGCTATCCTGCCAAGAATAGCCTCTTGAGGGATTACATGGGAAGTTCAGTCATTTGCTGTTCTTCCAATTTGATGGCCGGGCCCCCTCAGGTGGAATTGATATCACTAGATATTCTCTGTCATATGCTTCTATTGTGCACCTAAAAATCTGTAATCTAGCTATCAGACAAAATACTTTCAATGAAACCAAACACAGTAAATGCTTATATTTCTATTATTAAATAAATAGGAAAATTAAAAAAAAATAAAAAAATTCGGAGTGGAGAGGTGAGGTCATGGAATATTTTTCCGTTTTAAAGACAAATGTATTATCTCAGAGGTAAATGTTGAGCGCTTACATTTAACCTTCAATTAACTCTTTCCCCCATATAAGCGGGTTTTGACGGATTGTGTCCATCCCCATGTAAGCGTGTTTTGACGGATGTTCGCCTAACCCATGAAGACGGATTTTGACGTGTCACTGAGTTCCCATGTGATGGATTACTTTTGCAATTTTTTGCATTTACTTTGAGTAAAACCTAATTAAAACTATACATTTTCAGAAAGCCAATATTTTAATAAATCTGACTATATAGACTGTTGGTATGTTTTGTAGTAAGGGTAAAATGAAATCGGGAGAGGAACAGAAATAATCGATGGAAAATGCGCGATTTGACACCAAATGTGTTTGGTGTGCTCCAACAGAAACGTTCGAAAAATAGTAAAACCTGCTTCCAAATTCCTGAATATTTCACGTAACGCGAGCATAAACTACCAAAGTATCTAACCTTGATGACTAACTCGTCAAATCTGCCCATCTGAGTTTATTATAAACATTTCCCGGGACCTGTTGATCTCCCGTTTTAAAATTTATCCGCTATTCTCTGCCCACGCTGTGTCTCATCGACCCGTGGCCATGGCGACCACGCGCATGAATAAACACTGCTCCAATCACGCCGGGCCTCTGAAAAGGTCGCTCAACCTTGGGCCAATCAGTGATGCTGTTTTACTTCACCTTGTTACCAGCCTTAGTTCTCCTTAAAGGAAGTACATGGGACTTTTTCAGTTATAGCTCGTTCTATACCTGCCATCTCATGATATCACTGCCAAATCCCGAATGTACGGAAAATAAGCTTTACAATGGTATACGATAACCTAGGAATTGCAGCGGAACAACAACAACAGAACGCTGCAAAACGTAGCTAAAATGCGACAATTTCTTCGATTTTTTTTGTGATTTCCAACAGACGGAAAGCAGACACAACACATTTTCTCGCAAGATTACTTATTTTTAGATTAAACCTTGCTGATATTGATATAAAACGTGAACAAATTACGTAGAAGACCATTGGTAAATATTTTTCCACATGACATGGGACATAAAACGGCATATTTTACATCGCTGGAAACGTATGAAAATTGAAATCAGTCCATGGGTTAAAGACCTACGCCATTACAAATCTATTATGGGTCAGAGAGAGAAAATTCCCCACAAGTCTATGGGGGAAAGAGTTAACAAAAGAAATCCATACCTACATGTAACCCTCTCCAGAAAGTGACAGTCTGATCTCCCACTGAATGAATCACTGCCACTCTTTATGGTTAAAGGTATGAAAAGCTGCTTCGGGGAAGTAACCATCTTGGTTTCACTTTTACCAATTATTTTAAACCTTACCAGGATATTTGTTTGAAAAAAAATATTTTGTTTATATTTTCTACGTGAGCTGATACACCCTGTGTGCATTAGAAATTTAATTTTCCAGAAAAATAGAATAGTTAATTACATGTACTAAAACAAGTTGTGAGAGCCTTTGGGACTTATCGGAAGTTCAATGCACCAACATGCCCTCAGTAGAACAAGGGAGATAACAGCCTTTCCGAATTAGGCTACAGCCGTCTCGGGAAAGGGTTATCAAACATCCTGAATCACTGCCACTTTTCAAGATCAGAGGCACGAAAACGTGCTTCTGGTAAAATGCTGATTTTAATTTCATTTTCACCAAGAGTTCTTGCAATTATGTTAAATTAAGGTTTGAAAAAAAGTTTGGGGAACTTCTGCTTATATATATTCTACAAGAACCGATAGCTTATGTATGATATTATAGTTAAAATCAGCCCCACTATGAGCAAATCAGCCCCATTAATAGCTAATATATCAGGCCTATCAAATCAGCATGGTGCGATTTCCAGAATGCAAGGCCTGCAAGTTTATCAACCAGAAGCTCTCTGCACCAGTTCCCCTCTAGTCAGACAATGAAAATAAAACAGTTTTTGAATAAACACTGCTAAATTGTACATGTAACTTGATGCAGTCAATTAAACTATACAGTTCCTTTTGACTGGACATTGAAGTTGATTTACTGAACGTGTTGCTTGGTCTACTAATTTAATTTATCGATACCCGGAAGGGGAGCGAATGGAAACCGTTGAATCATCGATGCAGGGGGTTGTCACCTTTGAATCATTCATACATGGGGTTGTCACCGAGAATGCCCCCTGCAAGGTAAAAGTGAATGACCAGTTCCGGGGCATCACTGTAAATGGGGAAGTTGACATGAACACTAGGATTACCTAATTAGCTGTGTCAACAGTTGAGGCAGGATATTTGACTGGTTTAGTGCTTGATGGTTTTGTAATAGACCTTTACTCAATCGCTCTCCAACATAAATCGGAAATCCTAGAGCTAAACTCAAACCAACTGTCAAACATATTGTGTTTGGTTTACTGTACATTTTTGTATAAGGCCATCCACACTTGATTTCTTGTTTCCCCGTCAGCCGCCCACATGTCATTTTACCTACCGCCCATTTTTTTTTTTATTATTTCATTTATTTTCATTATTTGCATTTTTTCCTATATCGTTGCACTTTCTAAGCAGAATTTCTCGCTCTGAACATGTTGAAATTAGTAAACTGTTTAACACAACCTTATTATGTTCAACAACCTCAAAGATGCATAAAATCTGACGATGAAAATAGTATACTCCCGTGGAAAATCTGATCAGGGGGAGTAACTCGTTTGCTCAAACATTCTCAAACATGACTGTCAAATGATCTAGACCCAAATTTATTTTAAATAATGAGTAGTGATTAATGAAAAGTAAGACTCCGCCCGAATCACTTTTGAAAAACAGGCTCATGGGAAACAAGGAATCAATTGTCATTAGCCTTTACAAATCTGATTTTGTTGTAGGAACATGCATGCATGCTGAACAGATCGTGTCTGTACATGTACTGACAATGACATGACTGCACGAGTAAGAATTTGTATTTTCTCCCAATCACCCAATCTATCTTTTACATTACATTCTAAACAGGACGAACTCATACTCCCATGATGCATCAGGCTTCCGGAGAGAATACCCCGAACCCTAAGAGAATACCAGACAGGGGAAGGGGTTTGTGGCATAAAAAGGACACCAATTGAGTCCTACCGGATTGGTCTGGGTTCCAACAAATCAGTACAATACAACTATCCTATCTGATTCTGTGATTGTCACTTCCTCATTGTTGAGTATGACTCAGTTAACCAATAAACATTCAACTGTTTCACAGGCGGATTTTTTTTTCTTTTTTTTTTTCCAAAAATGGAGGCAATACTAATTTGACATTGTGGAGAGGGCCAGATGTGCGGAAACTTATCTACTTGCAGAAAGAAAGGCGAGGAACTTCAAATGTTGAGTTTTATTTTTTTATTGCCGCCAACCTTGGAAAAAAACCTGCATGTGAAACAAAAAATAAATTTGGCGTGGCCTTATAGAGGTTTTGTCAGAAGTGACAGTCTTCTATTCAGATTGATGTCTGACTTCCCAAGTGAAAAATAATCATACCTCCTGCAATGCTGACTGTAACCGATACCAACAGCGACTACTTCAGTCAAATACCAGGGACCAAGGGTTGAGGAGCTTTGCCAATAAAAAACAAAACCCCATCCTCAATTAATATGTCTGGAGAAATTGCTGAATTACCAGGGTGAACAAATCCTACATAAGTTTCCCTCATCTACAGCTTGTTTTCATCTCCACATGGACCAACCACCAGGCAACTACATGTAGTTAGTTCTCCAATGGAGCTCAGTTTGGCCTGGGATACAATATGACAGGGATAAGTAGCCGTCATTGTTCTGCACAGCCAATGCTACAAAATGCTGTATTTTTCAATGCTGATAAACTTCAATCGCATACATAACAAATTATAACATAAATAGGAAATTAAACATCATTAGGATGTGGCACATTACGCAAGTTTTTAGATGAACAGTAAAACCAAGAAATCTATATAAATTGCAGATTTTGTTTTAGTTTTTTTTTTTTTTTTTTTTGGAAAACCCTTAATTCGGCATCAAAAAAACTGTTGAAAAAAATGGTCAAAATAACCTAAATTTTTCTCCATTATGTTCCTCAACATGTTGGTGAGAACACAACCAAGTTGTTTTGACACTGACAGAGATCCTTTCAGAGCTTTTGCCTAACCAATTTTAACATGATATATTCTCTTATTCTCTCCAATACTTTATTCCAGGATTGGTGCCCCGTGGGGCTTCCGGGGATTGACCTGGGGTGTCGTTGTGCACACCGCAGGTCATGCTAAGAATAGGCCTCAGCTTCTCAGAGAGCTTGTCATAAGAGGCGACTAACTGAGGCACCCGTGGAGTTCCCGGGTGTGAAAAGGAATAGGACCTCACCCGTGTGGTTCATGGGTGTGAAAAGTAATAGGACCCAATGTCGGTGATATGACTGAAATATAGTTGAAAGCGACGTTAAATCATATTCACTCACTCCAGGATTGGCTTGGCATGATGCCAGCTTGATCATGATAATGCATGGCCAATTCAGGGTACATGTACTGCAGGGCTCGAAATTGCCACAAGCCCGGCAGCCGGTGAATTTAGAACTTGTCTGGTTGAATATAGTTCTAAAACTAGCTAGCCAGCCCGACTGGCTGGATATAATTAAAGAATTTCACCTTTGTATAATGAAATATGGCGGATTCCACGCAAAACTGTACCACTAACTCTCATTTCTGTCTGTCCTTGACGGAATATGACATTAGAAACACCAATAACTTGGAAAACATCATAAACACTTGCATATATGCTCAGTGGAATTAGGCCAAGCATATTGATGTATCTGTACCATTGTCAGTGTATGTCATCGCCCATGCTGTAATATTGAGCCTTTTCAAAAACGTTCTAATGTCACTTCCGTCAAGGGAGTTGGACAGACATGACACTAGAAACGTTTTTCAAACACTCATAGTATCGATGTATTGGTATTTTATATACTGGCAATGGTACATATATCTCAATAAGGTCAAGCTAGTACCACTGTAAATGTTTAATTGATTAATTTAATCGACATTTGTTTTGTGGTGAATATTGTAAAAAAAGTTGGACAGACATATGACATTAGAACAAATGACATTAGAAACATTTACATTTCTGTCTCTCTATTATACTGCAGATAAGAAATGTGCAGTGTAAAACTGTTTATATTCAGATATGCATACATTACACAACATTTGTGAGTTTAGCTAACACAGTACAAGACACAGAGTCAGTTTTTTTTACATTTTTAATGTTGCAAACGTCATTTTCCGGTGAGACGGACAATTTGACGGAAAGTGGTACACTTTTTTGTGGAATCCGCCATATGCCAGCCCGATGGTCTGGTAAAGTTTTATGGTAAATTCATGCCCTGTACTGTATGAGAACTCTGACTGGATTGCTTTGGCGCATACAATATTTTATTTGTGTAAACAGGCCTAATATCCCAGTGGGTTATTCCCCTCAAAAACCTCCAGTATTTCAACAGCTAACATGCTTGAATGTCTAAAAAAAAAAGACAGATCTGAAAATAATTACCCCTGCCACTCCTGCTTGTCTATCGCATGCATTATATCACCTTTTTCCCCCACGCCATATATTTGCTGGGTCACAGCACTACCATAGCTGGGGCACAGTTTTAGCTGATATCTGTCAAAACACCCAGTAACGTGCCATTGATCCTGCACAACAAGCTGATCGACAACTCTCTCTCTCTGTTGTGTTTCTCACAACCAACCTGTTCTACAACACAAGGCCTGTCAGATTAAATGGGTAAATCGCTTGCCCCCAGTCATGTTAGAGCACTGGCACACAGTGACAGTTATGAAAGCCCATAGATGGGTCCTAAAGTCTATTTTGGTTAATGTATGGGACATTAAATAATAAATAAATAAATAAATAATTCCAGGCCTTGAATTTCGGCAGGGCTGATTAGCCCAGGCTCAGTGAGTACTTTTCACACAAGGAAAAACAATCAGCTAGCGCAAACTAGCCCGATGCGCTCCAACACCTCTCGGCTATCAGTTATTGTCTACACTCAGCAATCATGCATTGCATTAGATACATGTATATATAGATTAACATTTAACATGTATTTGTAGGTTAACAAAAATGTGATCTAGAAGGGTTGACTGGAGTTGAGCCAGGTCAGCTTTTATCAAGGCCTTAATTGATGGAAAAAAAACTGTGCTGAGGTTCTGGTTGAGCATGACCAAATTCTTAGCTCTAAATATATTCTTCAATGACAATGTAGCTCATAATCAAATCAAGTAATTTGATCTTGGAAATATAGATCAAGGCCAGTCATCTTCAACAATTTTCTGGTCTATTCTAACTTTTAATTGCATGTGGAACATCGGAAATCTTAGTCTTAACACATAGAATTTAAAGTTTAGAAAATAGGTCAAGGTCGGTGTTATTCAATAGACTTCAGGTCCAGGAAAATTTGGTATAAATTTAGACAATGTAGATATAATCCTTCATGAAATATTGTACAAAATAGAATCTGACAGGTCTGGATAAAATAGGTCAAGGTCAGTCTTCAGCACACCTCTGGACCATCGCCAGACGTGATATTAATTTGGAAAGCCTAGCTATATTTCTTCATGTTATATCATGATATACAGTATCTGACCTTGAAAAATTAGATCAGTCAACTGGGATAGGCTTCTTGTCAATACCAGTTGCAAACGTAATATGAATTTGGAGACCCTAGCCTAATCCTTAAAAAAATATAGCAAATACTAGAATTTGACCTTGATAAAATTATTTTCTACGGCTGCTGACCCTTCAACAGATATGTGGTATGAATTTATGATGCCTGGCTGTTTTCTTCTTGAGATATCATGTCCACAAGAAAGATGTCCACACGGAGAGACAACGACGACAATATCCTTCGGCCAACTTTGCCTGAGGGGTAAAACTCAGCTCCTTATCAACCCAACCTAAGGGCTGAGTAGCATCTGGAATATAGCCTGGTGCGTTTTGCAAAATGCAAAGCAAGGCACTGAAAATCAGGCAAACAAAGAAACTTACAGGGGACAAAAGAAACCTGTTGGCACATACAATCGTTATATTTAAAAGTTATCGTTCGGAAATCAAATTTCAACTTGGCCCCCGAGTAGTGCCACCTATAGACAGATCGGCATCAAAAACAATCCCAAGCAAGATCCAGAGGCAAGGTACATGTACTCGCATACCAAATTCGGCAAGGATTTTTCTTCAGAAACTAAGTCAGAAACATGCAGGCACGGACCTCAACACTATAGTGCCCTTTGGGTGCTGAAGCAATACCTGGATCAATCGCAGTACGTTACCTTGTGTAGCCCTTTTGAACGCGCTGTTTGTGTGTAAGTCAGCCTTGACACTAGCTTGGATATGAAGCCTGTTATATCTGGCATGAGGCCATCCTCAATTGTTTCTTGGGCATGTCATACAGGAGAGAGAGAGAGGGGTGGCAGGGATTTATGTAAAAATTATATGTAGGGGCCTTTTACTTATTTTTTGTGAAAAACACACTGATCTGCGCCCTTAGATGCTCAGATATGCAGGGATTCATAGACGTCCGTTTTTACTACCATTAAACGGTAGAAAAAAAATGTCAAAAACTGAATATAGACAGCAAAAAACTCAAAAGTGTACGTTTTGGACAAGAAATACTCAATGTTTTTGACGAAAACTCAATACTCGAAATGGTGCAAATTATTTCAGTGATGTGAAAATCATCGCCGATCCTTCGACAATTTGTCTTCGAACGTTTGGGGATTTCCAGTTCTAGAAATAATTTCCGTCTCCGCGAGTTCTGCGAAACGTACACAAACGGAAGTGGCGGTTTTCACATGTTTTGCTGACGTAATGCGCTAACTAAACCTCGGAGACCTTTGCTCGATTATTTTTTGGGAGCCTCGAATACTCTCTGTAATGGTTCCCGACTGGCGCCGAAGGTATGAGTGTATTCTCCTTCGCTCGGCTGCTGGTGCACAGCTACCTACGTTAAACCCAACAGACGAAAACAGTCTATATGAAGGAATTGAATGCTAGCTGGCGGTCTGCAGACGGAAAGTACACGAGGGTGAAAATGAAACCTGGGACATTTTGCATATCATTTAGCAGATGAATTTGATTCGGATTCGTTCATAATTAGAATGACAAACAATTTTCCCTAAGACAGAACATCGGGCAAAGTACAGTACACCAATAAAATGACCACTACATCCTCTTCGCATCGTGCGCAAACCCTTTACGTATCGTGCGCGAACGATCTCCGCATCGTGCGCAAACGATCTCCGCATCGTGCGCAAACGATCTGCGCATCGTGCGCAAACGGTCCTCGCATCGTGCGCGAACATGAAAAGCTTGTTCCTGCAGCGAAGCTGGCAGTCCAGCTCCCGATCGCATCATGCGGACATCGTGCGCTAAATAACCAAGTCCGTTTTCCGGCAAGAGAGAAAAGCATACAATCGAAAGTGTCAACAATGCAATAAATACATTTTATATGTACAGTTACATGGACGGAATAAAGCCAAGAAATCTAGAACTTCAAAAGAGAGATCGTTCTACCGTACCAGTTTGACGAAGTTCAGAGTTAGGATGGGCAAAGCATGTCAGTGATTGACGATGAGTCGGCTTGACCGAATTATAGTGACACTCGAAAATATGAGAACAAAATATCTTCCTCTCTTTCCGTTTAATGAATGAATGCTGCACATTATTGATACACATAAAGGGACAGAGAAAATAATTCCAGCTACTTCAGAACGGGGAAATATGATGTGAGAAATGCTAAACTGGGAAATCCAGTGGTGACCTAGTTGTTGGCTGGTATGAAAGGGAGCAGTCATTTACTACCTTGGTTCACGTGCACAAGTTTCCTGCTAACCGGGCTGTAACAGACTAAAAACGATTTCAGGACAGGCATTTGGTTGATACTTTGCAATACCGTACGAGAAGAATATCACTGATATTCCACTGGACATTTTTTTGGCATTCTGATGTTCTCATATAGTCAATATAGAAAAGAAAAAAAAAAACATATATGTGTAGGGATTCAATGTTTATGAAAACCTAATTTTTGCTTAAATATTGTCAATGGGCATTTACCACAATTACTAATTACACAGATATCTTACAGACATTTATTATTATAAGAAAAAAATTCTAAACATTTTAAAATGTTCAGAATATTTTGCTAACTGCCAATATTTGAAAAGAAGGTTGATTCTTGATTGGATAAATTTGTAACATTTTGAAACCTATCCCTTCAATCAAATGTAGATTTTCAATTTGAGAATCATGCCATATACCGGCACGATACTGAAAAATATCATTGCGAAGTCTTACCAATATTATCCAGTTTCTAGATGATACTTCGTATACCTATAAGGGTTCATTAGTCAGTGGAGATAAACCTGCTTGTGTCTAGACCTAGTGTTCCCAGTCTTTTTTGGAGTGTGTGAGTAGTAGGGTTTAATGTTGTTTTCAACCTTGATTCAGTCATATCACGTCGGTGCCTCCTTGTGCCAGAACGCTAGAGTGCTCACAGTTCCTATTACCCTGGACACTGATCAGCCCAGCCAGTACAGCACCCGGTCACCCATCCAAATATTGACTGAGCTTAATGGCTATGAGAGAGAGAGAGAATTAAGGCTTAACCCTTTCACCGATTAAACCCGGTGTACGGGGATAACGAGAGTGCCACCCGAACGACCATCCCCGGTTGATCGGGTTAGCTTTAAACCTGTTGGCCATCACGATGGGTACAGCACTTTTATTTTTTTGCATTCGTTTTAACGGAAACCTATCAAACACTGTATACTTCTGGAAAGCCGAAACCCTGATCAATTTGATTCTCGAAATTGTTTGCTTGTTTGAAAAATAAATAAAACAAATTTAGATGTTGAACGAAAAAAATCGGAATGAAAAATGCATTTTTCCCCACATACCGTGTGACGGGCATCTCGGCAGCGAGCCGCAAAAATGGAAAAAATCATCGAAAACCTCATCCTAACTCCTGTATTTTTTATGTTACATGACTGGTAAAGCGTGGTGAATATTCCCCAGACGACTGAAACTGCCAACGACGACCGGCAAAGTTTATTTCCATATTTTTACGAGTCTTGATCCGCAAAGTTTGTCGAACACATTTCAAAATGTCGGCAGCAAGCTGCGTTATTGAGCCGACGAGCCAATCGGTATGCGTAATTTTGCCCACATGACCTCTAGCAGCCAACAGATTTGAGACGAGCGTAGACAGTGGCTGGAAGGATGGAATGACATCATTTTATAATCCAATCGTATCCTCCGTTTTATTTTGCCATCCATTCAAGGTTATTTCCTGTCTAGAAAGGTGAAAGGTCGCTCTTTCCAACGAGAGGTCAAACATGAAAATTGGCCGAGTAAAACTCGAGAAAAACGCTGTCAAATGCGGTCGAAAAAAGACGATTTCTCCGTTGGATTTTGATGTTTTTGAGTCGAGAAAGCCGGGGAAAGCGCATTCTCTCGCAGTAAAACCTAATTTTGTATGCTATTTTATTTATTTTGCTATAAAACTAGAGCAAATAACACTGGAGTGTGTCTTGTGGAGACAGGTTTCTTATGTTTTTCTGCAAATCTCGGACGCAAACGCAATTTCTAGCATTCCAAAGACAACATATACAAATTTTAACAGTTCTCAGGGAATTGATCGTCAGCAGGTCACTTTTGTCAGGGGAAATAATCGGTGAAAGGGTTAACGTCGCATTCAGCAATATTTCAGCTATATAGCGACGATCAAACAAAATTCTAAGTAATCAATTCAAAAACTCAGTAAACTAATGCTTAATGGCTATGGTGAGTTTTTAGAGCTCGATATGTTGGGCAAACCACATATCTTCATGGTGATCTGATCCTAAGAGGTGATAAACACAATTGTGATATTCTTCTGAGTGCACACGACTGTTTTACTCTCAAAAACAATTAGAGTGAAAATTCAATATATTGGAATCCGCGAAAAATCTTTGGTTTAAACGATGCTTTATTGCATTTTTTTTGCAAGTGGGAGCGCATTAAGACGAGCTTATAACTGCGCCTCGCACATTGAACTATATTAAACAATACAATACACTTCGGGACTAAACATGAACGAACAATTATGATGCACGGCGAGAAGAGAAAACATAGATATAAGGGGAATATATAATCATAACAAAATCTTTCCGATTGCATGTATTCCATCTAATAGACTGGAAATTTCAATCTCAGATTGATTTGATTATCTTCAATTCAGATTGAATTTCAATCTAATTTTTTCAGAGTGTTAGTATATTTCTGTGTAGAATACACTAAATAATATTGCGAGACATCTTTACTATGGAGCTGAGCTGCTGTCAAATTTGAGCAAATGGAGCTACCGATGTTTATATGAGAAAAAAAAATAATGGGTGTTTTGGTGTTGCAGGAATTACTATCGGGATATGAAATTTCAACTTTCCCCCAGGTGGATCGACACAAAAAAAAAAGCTAAAAAAAACCCCAAAACAATTACCTGATCTTCTCACCTTTCACCTGTAGCTCCTGGAAATGGCACGGAGATATTCTTGAGTTAATATATATATGTCAGTGGTTTTAAAATCTGCAAGGCCACTCTCTCTGTGAAATTCAGTTGTTGAAGAAATGTATATACACATGAACATCTTTCAGAATCGGCACAAAAAAAAGATAATAAAAAAACAATCACATGATCTTTTCACCTTTTACCTGTAGCTCCTGGAAATGGCGCGAAGATATTCTTGAATTAATATATATATGTCAGTGGTTTTAAAATGTGCAAGGTCACTCTCTCTCAAATTCAGTTGTTGAAGAAATGTATATATACATGAACATCTTTCAGAATCGGCACAAAAAAAAGCTGAAAAAAAAAACAAACAAAAAAAAAACAATCACATGATCTTTTCACCTTTTACCTGTAGCTCCTGGAAATGGCACGGAGATATTCTTGAATTAATATATATGTCAGTGGTTTCAAAATCTGCAAGGTCACTTTCTCTGTGAAAAATATAGCAGGTATCTTCCCCCAAAAATTTGAAGTTGATGGATATAAGTGCTCAAAAGTTAACAGAGGGAAAAGAAAAGTAGGCAAGAAGAAGACAGAAGAAACTGACAGACACACTGGATTTACCTCTAATGAAAATCAAAATTTAAAATATTTGTATTCTGTGTGAAGTGGCTCTGTAATTATGCACATTCCACAAGGAAATCTTGCAATTGTAGGGGCCGTGGCAAAAGTTACTATTACGGCCGTACGTATAATCAGTAAACACACAGACTCCTATTCGTCGACAGTATAAATCTAGAACATTGTTTGTGTCTCACACACACGTAAATATTCGGAAATATTCAGTCCTAGTATTTCATCTAATTTCTGCAATAAATTGAGTAATATGTTTTAAATCTTCCGATATTTATCCCGACAGGGAAGCCGCTTCTATATTTCATTAATGACACTCGGTTGTAAATTTCCCACATTCTTTAGAAACTGGAAACAAATAACTTCTCCCGCAATCACGTGCTGGTCTGTGACCCATTAATTTGTTTACAGTGGGCGGAGTTCCGGGGATCCCGTGTTTTCATTGGCTGTGTTTTTGTAGTAAACAAGCAATGGCGCGAAAGACTTCGGCATTAGATTCTGGTTGTCTAACATTGCATTCGGTGCTATCATATGGACTACGAGTATCATTTTTTCAAGTTAGGTTCATCTACGAATAATACTCTCAATCAGCACATTCGGTTCATGCTACAATAAAACCTATCGCCATCGGGGCACGTTTTCGCACCTCTTTATTGCGACTGGTTTGAAAGTTTCTCCAGGACCGAAGCCGGGCGAAGGAGGTCGTAAAATCATAAAATAATTCAGATTCAGACACATATCTCGTGTTTGACTGAAAGATTATTGAGAAATATTATAAAGAACACACAGTTTGCAGATGGAATTACGAATTAACGACAATGATAAATTGTACGCATTCTTTGCGCATCGTGCGAAGTGGCAGTCTATAAATGCCCGCATGATCTCCGAGGGAACTCCGCACGTTATTCGCATCGTGCGGAGATCGTTTGCGCATCGTGCGCAGATCGTTTGCGCATCGTGCGGAGATCGTTTGCGCATCGTGCGCGTATCGTTTCCGCATCGTCTGCACATCGTCTGCGCATCTATAGTGCTCATTTTATTGGCGTACTGTAGAATCAAGCGGTAGGAAATTTATGAAAATATAAATGGATCGTTTCTGCAGAGACATTGCGTGTATGATACCCATCATGAACAACAACAACAACGCGGTCTAGCACTTTACGTTGAGAACACGCATTTCTTCAGAAGTCGGTTTATTTGAGGTCTAGATTTCAACTTTAACGGCATTGCATTTCTTGTTTATGTCCGTGACTCTTGAATTTTTGTTGGTAATTTTTATCTTTCACTGTAAAAACCATCATGGTATGAAATGAGAAAATGTGGTACAAAAATATCTGGAATTTCCTTATTTTTTTTAATGTTTTTGCCTATCTCATATAAATCCATAGCCTAGTCTTTATATAAAGGTTCATTAATAACAATTGTTGATTTACTGCTTGTCAGGGAATGCAGCAGGTGGCCAGATTTTTATTTATTTATTTATTTTTTTATGATTATTGTTTCATATGCAATACAAAGATACAAATGAAATAAAATTAAGAGTATATACTTACCACTTACCAAACATGTTTAGGCTGAATACTGCTCATCAATGGAGATAATCACTCGCCTGAACTAATTTGTGCTATTATATGTGTGCTAACCACCCGCCTCAGAATAAATGAGGTGATTTCAATTTTTCCCATTGAGAAGTTTACATCTAGTTGTGCAGTAACTAGCACTAGTGAAAATGGCAACTGGTCACGAAATGCTTGGTTCCGCAAATTTGGATTCTTTAGATTCTCGCAAACTAAGCCACTAAGAATCCAACTGGATTCTCGCAAAATTTTGCGAAATTCTACCCCTGCAGTTCCTTTGTTCTGAAGTTCGACGGCAACCATGCGATGGACGTAAAGTAGAAGTCCGAGTTTAAGACATCATTCTGCTTGACAGCTGCTACATCTTACGTGAAAATTCGCTGATGATGTAAGGATTTTATAGCGTCTCTTGCAAGCGTTATATGATAATTATCTTTGAATGTTTATGATAGTTTGTGATCTCTTACCGCTGTTGGTGTTGCTACAAACACGAGGTCCAAAAAAATGAAATCTATTAAAATAAGTGAGCAAGTTACAATACAGAACATGTGTTTTTTGTCATTCAGATGACCATTATCCAAATCACATTAGATAGCTCACCTTAGTACTACAGAAACTATTTGTTCATATCTTAATTGGTAGGGCGGTAAAAACATTCAAAAACTCAATATCAACTAGTGGGTGGGCCGTGAAAACTTGGAAAAACTCAATTTGAGCATAAAAAGAACTCAATATTTTATAGTGGGTAGTAAAAATTTGGACTTCTATGAATCCCTGATATGCTATCAGAGCCCCAAGATCCAGATTGACTCTTTTAAAACAAAATAAATACGAAGCTGCGCATCTGAAAACCCCTCGGCTCTGGGCGCCAGCCATTCATAATGTATTCAATTTGAAGCAAGACTTCAGGAACACCAAGCAGTCAAGTGACAAATACACAGATTATGAAAAAATTTGCCATTAGAAATGGCCTCTAAGGTTTATGTCCAATCAGAGAAGTCGGTATTCATTACATAAGTCTGTTGATGCATCGATGATGTATACCAAATTTTGTCATAGAGCATTTGAAAATTATCAGAGATAGAGATCATTAATGATTTCGCATAAATTAAAGATGGCCGCCCATCCTTCCCACCACTCAGAGAAACTGATGTGGTTATTCATTGCAAGTGTCTTGATACATGGATGCTGTATACCAAGTTTCATATAGAACACTGAAATGGTATCAAAGATATACATCATCAAAGATTTTGCATAAATTAAAGATGGCCACCAAGGTTTCCGCCCAATCAGAAACACCAGAACTGCCATTTATCGTAAGTCTATTGATGCATCGATGATAGAGATCATTAATGATTTCGCATAAATTAAAGATGGCCGCCCATCCTTCCTGCCACTCAGAGGAACTGATGTGGTTATACATTGCAGGTCTCTTGATACATCGATGCTGTATACCAAGTTTCGTATAGAACACTTGAATGTGGTTATACATTGCAGGTCTCTTGATACATCGATGCTGTATACCAAGTTTCGTATAGAACACTTGAATGGTATCAAAGATATATATCATTAAAGATTTTGCATAAATTAAAGATGGCCGCCAAGGTTTCCACCGAATCAGGGAAACTGGTTTGGTCATTCCTTTGAAGTTTCTTGATGCATCGATGATCTATACCAAGTTCACACACGGAACAGTGAAATGGTACCTAAGATACACAAGATTAATGATTTCGCATAAATTAAATATGGCCGCCAAAGTTTCCAACCAATCAGGTCCAGATTCAATAGGGTTCTGGGTCATGAGCATATGGATGTGCAGTGCAAGTTTGGTGTGCCTAGGGTAAGTCGTTCTAAAGATATCTTGGTAACGAGAAAGCTGTGATGGTTTCGCATAAATTAAAGATGGCCGCCAAAGTTTCCAACCAATCAGGTCCAGATTCAATAGGGTTCTGCGTCACGCGCATACGGATGTGCACTGCAAGTTTGGTGTGCCTAGGGTAAGTCGTTCTGAAGATATTTTGGTAACGAGAAAGGTGTGACAGACGGACGGACAGGCGGACAGACGGACGGACGGACAGACGGACAGACGTACATGACGACGACAATACCCTTCGGCCAAATTTTGGCCGAGGGGTAAAAACCATATATTCAAATTTAAAAAATATATATATTTTTTTTTGTGAAACATTTGCGCTTTGGGTTTTTGTGAAGGGGTCACCAAATTGCCCCTAGTTAAAAATGCAAAAACCTCAATGTAACAACCTGAACATCAAAGTGAATAATCTTCAAACCTGTAGATAGGTTATAAATATTACTGATGAGTGTTGATTAGTTTTGTGAAATCCTGCTAATTTGATATGGACACACAAGACTCACTCGGAATTCGAAGGCAATGTTTTGATGTGGGTCCTCCATACTACATTGTACATGTACATGCACATGAACATAATCTTACAGATTACAGGTCAATCACCTGCAGAATCAGCAAATTCTTCCCCATTCCTTAGGCAAAGGCCATCAATAATTCACTATATTAAACTAATCAGGCATGCAAACACGCTACATGAATGAAAATCTAAAGAGGTTTTCTCATTCCTTGAATAAACAGTGTTAATATTAAGGACACTAATCCCCATGAGAACAAGTTTACACACTTTGTAGCATTTGTCTCCCCACAGCAATAATGGGACCACAGAGCTAACAATAAATCTTTTTTTATAAGTTTATGTATTCTGGATTTGAATCAACTTAGTTTGGTTACAGCAGGTATATTTGTGATATTTGATAAGGCCTAGTGGAATAAATCTTTGGTTTCCCGTTACCCGACCGACCCTATGTATTTGGCGCCGACCCTAATTTTTTTTTCTGACCATTCCAAACAAGGGAGACAATCACTGCTCAAAAGTAGTGTTCAGAGTTATCGCCACTTGAAAAAAAGCGCCCTCTACGCACAGGAAGCATGGCGTCCTCGCTGGTGTGTGTGCTGAAACATAGTTGTCGCCAAACATCGGGGAATGGATCGGTTGATCGCCGGTTCGTTTCCTGTCCGGTAGCGGATACAGTCAACGAACTGGTAGCTAAACTATCCCGAGACTGTTCATCGCAGGAAGTCGGCCCGTGGACAAAAAATTTTTTGGCAAAAAAAAAAAAAAAGCCTACCTACCTACCCTAGTGAATTATCCAGTCGTAACGGGAAACCAAAATATTATTCCACTTGGCCTAAATAACCTACAATAGTTCAATTATATTTTAGAAAAACAGCCTTTTATTGTCATTCCAACTAAGAATCCCAGTCTCAGTTTCTAAAATTTAACTTATCGTAAATCTTCTATCTAACAATTTCAATAACACTGAGCGAAATTTACCACCTTCAAATCAGGGGGTGGTTAAATTTATTAGAACAGGAAGTTGACAAAATGGTCCATAATCATGCGGATTAGCTATCATTTCTTCATTATTTTTATGATTTCCGAGGGTGTTCAGATTTACTAGAACAACTGATTGAAATCAGGAATGAATGAATGAATGATTATTATTGTAAATGCAAATCAGCAATTCCAAGGACCAAACAATTTAAGACAGAGTTTGAATATACATGTACATGTAGAATGCTCAAATGGACAAATTTCTGATTCAAAATTAAACACTACATTTGCTTTTGCACCAGAAGAAAGGTCTGATGTTTAATATTAAAACGAAGAAATAAATGTGGGGTTCAGTATCCCGCTAATAATTCAATCCCCCTATCAAAATTCAATCACCCCAATGTTGGGGACAAATTCAATCACCTGTTCTAATAAATTTGATCACTCACCAAAATCATTGAAATAATGAAAGAATAATGGATTACATGCATGATTTTGAACATCATGCAGAAAAAATTTATTTCTTCATCATTTCAATGATTTTGTTGAGTGATCAAATTTATTAGAACAGGTGATTGAATTTGTCCCCAACATTGGGGTGATTGAATTTTGATAGGGGGATTGAATTATTAGAGGGATTTCCATGCATGATTTGGAGATATATAAACAAAACCTGAAAAAATTAACTTAATGTTATTTCTGGATAAATACATCTTTTTTTACTCTTCATGAAAAAGTCTTGGTTATCATCCTAATCAAGCTTATAGGACAGCAAACTTTACATTGGCAGAGAGGATCTCAGCATCGTATATTCCTCCAGCCAACATGGCCAAAGTGGACATTGACCACAAATCCATAATAGAGCCAGAACATAACAGCATGGTGAAACCGAAACACACAGTCGTCTATCTCACTACTAACTTTAATCCATGGTCTAGGAGTCATGCCAAATTCCCATACCTCACACCACCAGCGTCTGGGAAATGTCAGGGTTTTTTGGAGCTTTCGATTGAAAAGGGCACGCCGCACACTCCGCACATTATTGAACAGAGCACGGACTGATGTCATGGACGTCTGATTGAATCACGGAGAACTGAAATTGTCCACGTCCGAATGTTCATCAGCAAAAAATACAGCCTGCGGGGGATTGGGTGAAGTGGTGTGGCATACTAACAACATTCAGTGGCTCGATTACGAGGCTATCTGCTTGGCTCCCTAGACAGTCAGAGGCAAGTTGGACACATTCCTCAGTACTACGTCAGTCAGCCAATATTCGATTCCATTTTCCTGAACGGCTTTCAACAAACTCAAAAGGCCACCAAGTACACAGAAGCCCTGCAACTTCACTCAATTAATGCCATGCCAAATTTTATCAATGTTCATACTGATCTTGCATTCAAATACTACATGTAGATTATTGGGTATGCTTACCAGTAAAATTTTGCTCAGTAAGAAGTGATATGCTTACATTTTCACAGTAATTATGCTGTATCTCATAAAACGTCCATAAGAAGTGAAATTTCCCATCATAAAATTGGGGGGGGGGGGGGGGGATCTACTCTATTTAAACAGGAAGTTGACAAAATCATGCTGACAATCCATTATTTGCTTCATTATTTTGATGATTTAGAGGGTGGACAAATTTACTAGAACAACTGATTGAATTATGTCCACAAAATTGAGGGTATTGAATCATTGAGATTTAATATAGATACAATTGGCAAGCTCATTGCTGATGTTGTAGAAACATTTGATAAGCCACAAACATAAAGCTTGTTCATAATAAGCCTGTTCAACATTGTAATTTGCTTCAATAATCCTGCAAGAAAATATCCAACCTTAATTAGCAACCCTCCCTCTCGAGTCTTTCAACAGGTTTAATGAAATTGAGCTCATAGATGCTATAACAAATCTCTGCACAACAATGAAGCACTCCATGAACCAGGATGGAGTCTTATCGTTGTTTCCCATTCTCCGTCATAACATACACTGCAGATGTTCAGATGAAGCAACTGGAAAATTTTCCATAGACAGTGATACTGTCTGCACAGTGGACAAAGTGAACAGGAATAGATTTGTGGGTTTTCTGCGGGAATCAACATCTCTCCAGTCTATAAATATCTAAAAAATACACTTAGGCTAAATAAAGTAAATTTCTAGCTTCACAAGCACTGCTGCATCATTTTTTTACCACCACGCCAACCCTTTTCATCACGCAAACAAACAAAAAAGTTAAAGATAAATAATAATAAAAAAAAAAAAATAATCTTTTTAACAAGTTTTGTCAAAATAATTTTCTTGTACACGGAGTCAAAGAGCTGTTTGATGTCTTGTTTACATGTATTTGCAAGAAATAGTATTGTGGCAAGTTGAATCTTCAAGTAACACAAATAGAAGTAGGTAAATAGTTTGCTACAAAAGCAGGGCATGCATTTACCATAAAACTTTGTTAGACCACCAGGCTGGTAGATTTCATTATACAAAGCTAAAATTCTTCAATTATACATTGTAACAAGCCAGTTGGGCTGGTTAGCTAGTTCTAGAATTAAATTCAGCCAGCCAAGTTCTAAATTCACCAGCCATGGGCTACCGGGCTTGTGGGAATTTCGAGCCCTGAAAAGATTGAAATTTTTTGTCTGTGCGAAAGAAAAAAAAACAATGAAAACAAGAGCCCAAGGGGCTTCAATATACGCCCGTATATCTGGAATTACATTGGTCCAAATTTGAAGGTTGTTAAATAGCCTTAATTCTAATTGGTAGCTAGCAATACAGAGGAAGGTATATGATTTTGTGCTTCTGAGAATGTAACATATATCACATATTATAATGAATGATAAACTAAAATGGACTTAACTCTTGGTAACTAGTTGACCTTAAAACAAGAGCCGAGAGCTCACATATCCCACACTGAAATCGACAATAGTCAAACACAAGAAAACAGTAGCTTTCTTGCAAATGGATTTCTTTCAGGCGAGAGTATTTTTCATGAAGAAGTAAACCTTTGTTCTTGAGTTAATGAACAGGTATGAAGTTCATAAAGGACCCCTCTCCCCATTAAATTAGTGAATGTATGGTTTTAGAGTTTAACTAAATGTAGCTGTTTCAAACATGGGAGACAACTCCACAGGACAAATGCCATATACATAGAGAAATCTGAATATTCCAACCTAACACATATAGTCAGCTAAACTTGATTCAGTTTTGGGGGAATGTGACATTGACCTTTGACAAATTGATCTCAAAATGCATGGCTCCTCTTTCCCATGGGAGTAAGGTATACTCAAAGTTTGGTACCAATCCATACCTTGAAACTAGAGATATCGCATGGACAACAAATGTTGATGAATGAATGGACAGAACGCAACATCGCATTACACGACCTTGTCTTCGACAGGCATATGAAAATGTGACTTTTAATGATTTCTTGATTTTGGAGTCACAGTGACCTTGAGCTACTGACACAAAAAAAGGTGATTTTTAAAGATTTCTTGATTCTGGGGTTACAGTGACCTTGACTATTGACCTTGACCTAAATTTTGGTACATGACAAATTTCTCAATGGACACAAAAAAATCATGATTTTTAACAATTTCACAATTTTGGGGCCACAGTGACCTTGACCTTTGACCTTGGTATGTGACACATTGTGTCCCCCTAATGTATCTCCTGACACAAAAAACTTATTTTTAATAATTTCCTGACCTTCGACCTTGACCTAATTTTTGGTATGCGACACTTCATTTCCCCCTACTGAATCCACTCACAAAAAAATTATTAATTTTTAATGATTTCTTGATTTTTCGGTCACACCGACCTTTGATCTTGATTCTGGGGTCACAGTGACCTTGACTATTGACCTGGATGTAAATTTTGGAACATGACAAAACGGCTCCCCGTAATTTCTCAGTGGACTCAAAAAATCATGATTTTTAACAATTTCACAATTTCGGGGTCACAGTGACCTTGACCTTTGACCTTGACCTACATTTTGGTATGTGACACACCGTATCCCCCTAATATATCAATGGACACAAAATATGTTATTTTCAATAATTTCCTGATTTTGGGGTCACAGTGACCTTTGACCTAATTTTTGGTATGCGACACTTCATTTCCCCCTACTGAATCCTCTAACAAAAAATTAGAAATTTTTAATGATTTCCTGATTTTTCAGTCACACTGACCTTTGACCTCGACCTACATTTGGTATGCAACACATCGTTTCCCCCTAGGGCATCCACTCATCAAAAATCAGAAATGTAGATAGAAAACTGTCAATGATCAACGATTTTCTGATTTTAGGCAACAGTGACCTTTGACCTCTGACCTCAACTTCAATTTTGGTACGCGACACATCGTCTCCACCTAGCGTATCCACTCACACAAAATTGCAACTGTGGATAGAAAACGTTCACAGATATAGACCGGACACCGACACTTCAGTGATTTCTTGTTTTTCAGGCCAGTGACCTTTGACCTCTGACCTCAACCTTCATTTTGGTACGCGACACATCGTCTCCCCGTAGGGTATCCACTCACACAAAATTGGAACTGTAGATACAAAACTGTCCAAGATATAGACCGGACACGAGGGACAGACGGACGGACGGACAGACGGACGGAAACTGCCATCACATAATACGTCCGCCTTTTGGCGGGCGTATAAAAAGTCCTCCCTCTTCATTTTTTTTCTTCAAAAAAGTGCATGTGAAGCTAGTGATTAATTTCATTCAGCCTTTAAATGGCAAAGTGTAGGATTGCACAATACTATGTAGAACCCAATCAACAAACCCTGATTTATCACTTCAGGTTAAGCAATTTCATCCATTTCTGAACCAGCAACCCAATGAATATCCAGAACAGGTACGCATGATGAACCAGATTTCCGTAGTGAAAATTATTTGGCAAGGTTGATTGCGACCATTATTTTTTTAAAGACAATCTCTAGTTAAAAGAGGTTTGGGTCATTCTATTCTGCAAAAATATTAATACATCGTGTGAATGAAAGTCTCAAAATGTCGTGGACCCCCTTGCCCCCCCCCCCCCTTCCCAACAATATAATTTTGCTTTGTATCGCAAATAAGCCACTCAAATACCCTAAACTGCGTTAATTAAAATCCAAAAATTATCATTTTTGAAGCTGTCCCTCAAATCCCCCAGCTCAAGTTGCCCCTCCCAATGTTGAACTCCTTCCGCCACGCCTCACACAAGATCAAGAACTTTTCACAACCAGGCCTAGGTCGAACATTACATGTGACAAGTACCAATTACATTAACATTTACGTGTAACATTTAGACGAGCCATACAAGTGACATATTTCCAGTTCTCCCTGTTATCAGCCTACGATAGTTCCCCGGAGAACAATATCATTTTCTACATCATACTGACACACTCCTACATGTGCTACTTCATTATTTACAGGCTGGCAGGAATCCCCCGCTCGGTCATGTCAATTCTTTACTGACCAATCCCAGCGGAGCAATCCATTCTCCTCGTCCAGGATGGAGTAGTTGCTGTTCAAAGTGGGATCCGTCAACAGACGTACAATGTGATGCACATCAACAGCGAGTCAAAACAATTTCTCCCGAGAGCAATCTACCAGTGGTCAACTTGAAATCGGATTGCTTTTGTGGTGGCAACGTCCATGTGCACTTTTTGTAAAGTGCGAGCACACCCAAAAGATGCTAAACACAATAAATCCAATTTTCTATATATTCATAATAATTTCTCCACATGGTACATGTACACAGATGCCGGATGATGAAATGGCTAAAAAACCGCTAGACTGGATAGGTCTCTATTTCATATGTATTATTCACTATATGTTTTATTTATTATTTTTCTTAAATGCAGTTGTTTTAGAAAAGCGTGTCGACAAGCATGGAAAATCTAATTTCACATGTTTTGTCAGAGAGCTATATATGCTGATTTGCTTTTTTCAAATCTGAAGTATTGTATTTGACACGGATCGGCTCCTGCGCATCAAGGATTTTGTGCATACACTTGATTCTGTGGGGTATCATACTATTTATTACCAAACCACACAAAAGAGTTCCAAAAATGCCACTTCAAACATCAATAGGGATCCCCAACCACACTAGGTGGCGCTAGTGCTACAGCAGGTAAAGAAGACGTGGCGTCATAAAAGAAACGATTATAATGTCGTTACATTATGACGTTGCCTTTGTGACATCCAGAAAAACGACATGGGCAGTCTTGGTAGACTGGTGACTGGCGTCAGTTCGAGCTGCCGAACCCCAATGAGGATTTTTTAAGTGCACTTGGTCAAGTCTGAAAATCACCCTTGAAAAAGCCAAGTGAAGTGAGGTACATGAGATCAGTCCCAGCACTTGAAATATTCAGTTCATTGGCGGTTATTTTAAACTGACAGGATGCTCAGACATATGAATGTCATGCAGATAAAACATCTGTGCTGATCCAATAAAAGATATTGCTGTAAAAACTGATCCAACACCTACCAGATACAACCGGATCCAACTTCACCCCAGTGTAACAACTGTGACATGACATCAAGTTTTAATGTCAGAGATCAGACCTCTACCCCGTCCAGTCTGATTAAAACCAGATCTACATAAAACACTCCACATCCTTACATATCACTCATGTAGATCTGAGATCATGACCCGTTTCTGTGTTCCGAGTACAATGTACTGACCAATCAGAACCCCTGTTTCTGTGTTCCGAGTACTGACCAATTGTAACCCCTGTTTCTGTGTTCCGAGTACTGAGCAATCATAACCCCTGTTTCTGTGTTCCGAGTACTGACCAATTATATCCCGTTTCTGTGTTCCGAGTACTGACCCATCATAACCCGTTTCTGTGTTCCGAGTACTGACCAATCATAACCCGTTTCTGTGTTCCGAGTACTGACCAATTATAACCCGTTTCTGTGTTCAGAGTACTGACCAATCATAACCCCTGTTTCTGTGTTCCAAGTACTGACCAATCATAACCCTTGTTTCTGTGTTTCGAGTACTGACCAATCATAACCCGTTTCTGTGTTCCGAGTACTGACCAATCATAACCCCTGTTTCTGTGTTCCGAGTACTGACCAATCATACCCGCTGTTTCTGTGTTCCGAGTACTGACCAATAATAACCCCTGTTTCTGTGTTCTGAGTACTGACCGATCATAACCCCTGTTTCTGTGTTCCGAGTACTGACCAATCATAACCCGTTTTTGTGTTCTGAGTACTGACCAATTACAGAGCTTCTCCACGAATGCAATATTAATCTGATGAAACAAGTTAAAATATAATAAAAAGATGAGTATCTACATGTAAAACCAGATCTACATAAAACACTCCACATCCTTACATATCACTCATGTAGATCTGAGATCATGACCCGTTTCTGTGTTCCGAGTACAATGTACTGACCAATCAGAACCCCTGTTTCTGTGTTCCGAGTACTGACCAATTGTAACCCCTGTTTCTGTGTTCCGAGTACTGAGCAATCATAACCCCTGTTTCTGTGTTCCGAGTACTGACCAATTATATCCCGTTTCTGTGTTCCGAGTACTGACCCTTCATAACCCGTTTCTGTGTTCCGAGTACTGACCAATCATAACCCGTTTCTGTGTTCCGAGTACTGACCAATTATAACCCGTTTCTGTGTTCAGAGTACTGACCAATCATAACCCCTGTTTCTGTGTTCCAAGTACTGACCAATCATAACCCTTGTTTCTGTGTTTCGAGTACTGACCAATCATAACCCATTTCTGTGTTCCGAGTACTGACCAATCATAACCCCTGTTTCTGTGTTCCGAGTACTGACCAATCATAACCCCTGTTTCTGTGTTCCGAGTACTGACCAATAATAACCCCTGTTTCTGTGTTCTGAGTACTGACCGATCATAACCCCTGTTTCTGTGTTCCGAGTACTGACCAATCATAACCCGTTTTTGTGTTCTGAGTACTGACCAATTACAGAGCTTCTCCACGAATGCAATATTAATCTGATGAAACAAGTTAAAATATAATGAAAAGATGAGTATTACACAACACTGTACACCGACATGTATCGCCCCCTTGATACAAAGTGAGACAGGCCAGATGTGTGACCTTGAAATGATGAGAGCTAAGTTTTTTAACACAGAAAAATGGGCCTTGGTCCCAGATCTCAAATCAGTGACATTTACTATGGGGAGTGTTTGGGGGGGGGGAGGGGGGGAGGTTACATAAATTCTGTAGCCAAACTAATTTGCAATGTTTTTTGCCATAGCAGAAATTTTTTCGCACTTCAAGGGTTGGATGTTGGGCGTGAGAGGGGAGGGGAGGATCTGAAACTGATTATGGTTGGTTGTTTGAAGTTTAACGTCGCACCTAACCTTATTGGTCACACGGCGACGATGACACAAACAAACACACCCCAACAAAAACCCAGCCAAAACTACAAAAAAAATTGAATTTCGAATTTTGAAAATTAGGCTCTACAGACACTGATCACAATGGATCCTCAGAGAGCCCAATCTGTTTGATTCTTTAATCTACCTCCTGTGCCAGACAAACATGGTACATGTACAAACCATGCTGCCCTAAGCTGGAGGGCGAAACTGATTATGTAGATTATGTGCCAGAGCACAGTTGCATGATTTTTGTCATCGTTACATCATGTTGTTAATTGTGGTATGCAGGATTCCATCGATCTGTTCATGCATATCAGCCATACATCTGCTCAATGGGTCTATTGAATACCTTACCAAATTGTACCATGGGCTACGTACCCAGTATATATTTTTTAGATATTTACCGAGGCAGACGACTGATCCCATATCGATACATCAAAAGGCTCTTCAGGAAATATACATCATTAATGACTTCCACCATTCATTAATAATTTTCAGCCATTACTTCTCTCTGGAATGGTTATTACAATGTATATGAACCATTTGAGCACAGACTTCTCCAGTGAAGAGAACTCATTTAAAAACTAGAGCCTATGGGCTTTAATGAGATCTGGTAGCTGGGTTATTGGGGGATAAGTTTGTAATGAAATAAACGCACAATTATATATTTAATTTCAAGTTAGGCACAGGTGGCACCAGGCACGAATGTATGTGGCTAAAATGCAATCACAAGTTACACCCTGTGACAAGGTATTTGAAGGGCCGTTCGCGCCATAAACGCATCCTTTAAACGTTTTAACTTCTTAAACGTTTAAAAATTGTAAAGCTTTAACAAGTTTAAACCTTTAAACTTGAACCAACCAATCAGACATTTTCCTGTTAAAAAGCAAACGTTTCCAGTTGTAAATTCGCGACTTCAGACGTTTCCTGTCAGAAGAAAAATTCGGTCTTTTAAAGGTTTCCGTTTAAAAGGATAACGTTTCCGGTTGTGATCGTCCAATCAGATTTTTTATTTGGGCCTCTTGTATTCCAACATCTACACCAACACGTGCAAATCTCCACTGGCAAACGTTTCCGGTATGTAGTGTATTTTAACCAATGAAAACCGTTCTTACAAATAAGGTTTTGGAGAATATCTTTGGCACCGGGACAATTTGCGCAGGACATGATGCACGGTGGGCATGAGGAATACAATATGCGCGAATTTTTGTAAGGGTTATTTTGATTGGTTCAAACCGACTACATAGCGGAAACGTTTTGCCAGTGGACACGTGTTGATGTTGAGGTTTGAACATACGCGGCAGCAATAAAAAAATCTGACTGGACTGGACACAACCGGTAACGATTTCCCTTAACTCTTTCCCCCATATAAGCGGGTTTTGACGACTTGTGTAGATCCCCATGTAAGCGTGTTTTGACGAGTGTTCGCGTAACCCATGAAGACGGGTTTTGACGAGTGACTGGAGTTCCCATGTGGTGGATTATTCTTGCAATTTTTGGCGTTTACTTGAGTAAAACCTAATTAAAACTATACGTTTTCAGAAAGCCAAAATTTCAATAAATCTGACTATATGGACTGTTGGTATGTTTTATGGTAAGGGTAAAATGAAATCGGGAGAGAAACAGAAATAATCGATGAAAAATGCGCGATTTGACAACAAATTTGTTTCGTGTGCTCCAAGACAAACGTTCGAAGAATAGTAAAATCTGCTTCCAAATTCCTTAATATTTCACGTAACGCGAGCATAAACTACCAAAGTATCTAACCTTGATGACTAGCTCGTCAAATCTGCCCATCTGAGTTTATTTTATGTATTTTCCCGGGACCTGCAGTCTTCGCGGTAAATATGTTCAGTCGCCATTCTTTCTGAATCGGCCTTTCGTTGACAGTGACCATAGCGACCGAGTCACCACGTGACCTCTTCCTCCAATCACGCCGGGCCGTGCCCAACCTTGACCCAACCTTGGCCAATCAGTGAGCTGTGTTTCTTTCACCTTATGAATATTTATTACCGTCTGTATTCTCCGTCACGGAAGGTATATTGGATTAACACAGTTATTGTTCGTTCTACACCTGCCATCCTGTCAGTTCACTGCCAAATCCCGATCCTACGGAGAATTAGCTTTACGATGGTATACGGAAACATGCGAATGGTAGCCGGAAAGCAGGAAGAGAACGGTGCAAAACGTGGCTAAAATGCGACAATTTCTTCGCTTTTTTCGTGATTTCCAACAGAAGTAAAGCAGACACAACACATTTTCTCACAAGATTACTTATTTTTAGAATAAATGTTGCTGATATTGGTATAAAACGTGAACAAATTACGTAGAATGGGTCTGTGGGAGACCATTGGTAAATATTTCTCCACATGACATGGGACATAAAACGGGATATTTTACATCGCTGGAGAGGTATGAAAATTGAAATGAGTCCATGGGTTGAAGACCTACGCCATTACAAATCTATTATGAGCCAGAGAGAGAAAATTCCAGACAAGTCTATGAGGGAAAGAGTTAAACCGGAGATGTTTAAAAGTCTCGAATATTACTACTGGAAACGTTTGCCTTTTGACAGGAAACGTCTAAAGTATTGGACGTTACAACAGCAAACGTTTGTTCCAAATGTCAATTCATGACATCTGATTGGTTGGCGCAAGTTAAACGTTTAAATTTATTAAACGTTTGGATTTATGGCGCGAACGGCCCTTCTTAAAAGGTACCGACATAATGAAGTTGAACATACCAAAGAAAGGCAATCCTAGGATGAAAGTCACTCCGAAAATGGAAGCCGAAATATAGAATATTATATCACAATGACTTCCATTTTCAGAGTTACTTTTATCGTAGTTTATGTGAAATTGATCTGTGGGAACAATGAAAGGTAGTCCTATAATGAGGGAAGTTGCACACGTTACGCTAACCATGTGTTACCCAATTAATTTCCGTCCAATTAGACACTACAGTAGGTGCTCATCCAACCTTGACTCAACCAAAATAGCTGAATTTTACTCTTTATCTTGATACATAATTCCTCCAATACGTCAGCTCGGGATTCCAGATGAACACCATGACCACCATGTTAATTTAACCAGCATAAAGAAAGCAATATGATACCTTCTTTAACATGGTATTGTTGCTGTTGCGTTGAAACTGCAAACTGACCTGTTGAGAATTCGATGGAAAAAGGGGCCAGTGAAATGAAGTCTAGGCCTAAATACCCACAGGGGATTAAAGTCAGTTTGTACAGAACATACATGTACCTAGGGGTAAATAGAGATTGATTTAGTGTTATGAGTGAGAAGGGCTGGGCATCAAGGTTGATGATAAGGTTATGTCACAAGTTAGGATAAGACAAGACATGTATTACACTTTCTGGATATCCCACAGGTTGACTGGTGAAGTACAAGATAGGAAAAGATTATAAGATCTGTTACAGCTTGCTCTTGTGAGAAAAGCAAAAGGTGGCCTGCAAAGGTGATAATGAGACAATGGTGGCCAGGTTGGCTGCTATGGTAGAGCAACTGCTATGGTAGAGCATCTCTCACATATACACCTAACCAGCTAAACTGTATAATTTTCTCAGCAGAGTCCAAGCTTTGGTAAAGTGACGATACCAGTCTGCCATACTTTAGAGCGTATTAGTCTCATATTTTGTAGGAAAACAATGAACAGAGTAATATTTAATGCAGATAAGGGATCAAATATATGCCAAGTGACTATTAGTGACTAAATTTAGACATACAAAAGCCTTTCAACCACTAAGGATCCCC
Organism: Hanleya hanleyi; assembly: GCA_036873755.1. Taxonomy (NCBI): domain Eukaryota; kingdom Metazoa; phylum Mollusca; class Polyplacophora; order Lepidopleurida; family Hanleyidae; genus Hanleya; species Hanleya hanleyi. The sequence continues at coordinate 34,367 of JAVTVY010014393.1, forward strand.
AAAACTCATCTCTGTGGAACTACTTTCATGCAGCGTAAGGCTATCCCGTGAGTCGGTTTGCACTTTTGTCTATTTCCCCACAGCATTCTAAAGAGCCTCTGGCTTACGCCAGATCTCAACAACTCAGCTAGAGCTACTTACACAGCCTGGGATTCAGGGAACCTTAGAGTAACAAGTAGTACACAAGTGGTCACAATCTGGTTTTGGTTGGACTGAGTTAAAACTACTCTAGCACTATTAAGTGGCTATATTAATCACCTTAAACTCTGAAGTCTGCTGCTTGTAGAAATATAGGTAGCTCTCAAATTTCTCCCTGCTTGGGGCAAAAGCATCCATCTATCCAGACAAGTTGACCTTCAGGCCGGATGCTACAGCCCCCACATTCATCCAGAATATATACAAGTGCTGGTTATTGAAGCACACCAGATTTAATTTAATCATTCAACTAAAGTATTCATCATATTCCATCAGGGGCCCCCCTCCCCACAGTTTTTGGGACTGCAATGTTATAAGTCCTATTTTAGATAGCACCAGTCCAACATTTAACATGGCCAGTATACAGTTGTCCCCCCTCCCCCACTTTCAAATGTGCTCCGCGGCTCCTGTCCATATCAAGAGAGAAGTAAGATTTAAGAATACAGCTCACTGAGAATTCTGCAATAATGTCTTCTTTATTCCATAAAATTCCTTGTAAATTGGGGTTTTTTTCTTTATGTTACTAGTTTGACAGTGGTCTTTGGAAAACCAGATGAACAGATGACAACATAATCAGTTCATTGTAAAATATGATGAATTATAGCTTCTGCTATAGGTTAAATTGTATGAATTACCTTCTATCATGGAAATATCAATACATGTACCTACACATTAATCCAACAAGTAATAGGACTTAAAAACTGCAATCCCCCTCCCTATTCAAACTTCTATGGCCATATTAAGAGAGATACAGTCAAGACCAGAAAGTACTATAGCAGCATCAATTGACATTGATGCCATAACTCAAATGATTCAAAATGCACATCTGCATCTTCCAATCAAGTTTTGAAGCTGTCGATTAATAATAGGCAACATATGGTCCGGATAAACAAATAATGACTTTTAACATTAAGGGCCATAACTCTGGAGAAAATCATTGAAACAGGTAATAATCTGCAAGGTAGTAATCTTCCATGCAAGTGTTGAAGTTCTTTGCCAATTTATAAGGGAGATAGAGCCCAGAAAACAAAATTCTTTTGCTTATATTGATATCGTCAATAAAGGGCCATAAACTCTGTGAAAAATCACCAAAAGTGTTTACAAAATTTTTTGATAGTGCACATCTACAAGTTACTAAGAATCTTCCAATAAGTTTTAAAGTTGTCAATCAAATAGCAGCCACGATATTGCCTCCGGAATGGCCACAGAGTTAATGACCATGGGCAATGACCACGGACTGAATGGCCATATACTGAATGGCCACAGACTGAATGACCACGGAGTAAATTAACACGGACTGAATGGCCACAGAGTGAATGACCACGGAGTAAATTACCACAGACTGAATGACCACAGAGTAAATTACCACAGACTGAATGCCCATGCACTGAATGACCATGGACTGAATGACCACAGAGTAAATTACCACAGACTGAATGCCCATGTACTGAATGACCACGGACTGAATGACCACAGAGTAAATTCCCACAGACTGAATGACCACGGACTGAATGACCATGGAGTAAATTACCACAGACTGAATGCCCATGTACTGAATGACCATGGACTGAATGACCTCTGACTGAATGACCATGGAGTTATGACCATGGACTGAATGGCCACGGTCTGAATGGCAATGGACTGAATGACCACGGAGTGAATGACTATGGACTGAAAAATCAGGGAGTGAATGACCACTGAATGACCACGGACTGAATGGCCATGGACTGAATGAACATGGACTGAATGCTCATGTCAGGTAGTCTAGTACTATTACTGAGAGACTAATCTGTGCAGCTTGGTGCGATCATTTGATGGAAACAGTTAATGGTCACTGGCCGGAAGAAGATACGCAGAAATCATACGGCCACCCCCAAAAGGTGGGGGCATTTCCCCTAGAGCCTCATAGTAGCGAGTGTCGCGGGACTAGAATGAAATGATCAAACTGCAGTTTCTACTACTATTTTGCCCCCAGCAAAACCTTTCAAACTTAAGATTCCCAGCATGTTCAAGCTTTTATTTCGAAATCTAAACCTCCTTTTTAATTTTTACCATAAAGACTGATTGTTGTAAGAGATTATCACGTAAATACCTTAGTTATCACTTACACACGTTTCCCGTTTGATAATAATAAATACTACATATAGGTTACCCAGTATATTCATGACAATTGAATAGGTCATCGGAACAATCAACATGATCAAGGAAGTTACACAAGGGTTTAACTCACAAAAGTATGGACTGCAAACAGCACATATATTTGGTACATGTGTACTCATATAAACAACTAACAAGACAAAACCGACCTTGATCAAGGGGATCAGCAGGTAACCTCCTACACTTTCTGTGTAACACCCTCTGACCGCATTGCGACAAAAATGGTGCGCATGTAGTTTTTATGAAAACTGACCAGCAAAGGAAGTATATGCATAGGAGGGATATGGAAAAAGCATCCAGTATATCTTGTAGAAAAATGAACAAGTTAGATATCCCGCAATTTGATCCGATCATATGGTGCAATGTCTTGTTTTAGGTGTGACATCCCGAGCCGGCCTCATGTAGCAATGGACGATGCTGATTGGACGAGAGTCATGCATAGAAAAGCTGCATGCCCATTTTTTTAATTTCAGTGCAATCTGAGGGTATATCTGACAGAAGGAGCTATACAATCTGATACCATGACCATACTGCATATGAACACCATCATTTCAAAACTATGTTTTTGAAAATCAAGAATGCTAATGCATACAGACACATGTTACTTCAAAGCATATGCAATAAACTCACTGGTCTAACATGTGGCTGTCGCCATCGGAACCCCTCGGGCCGGGCCCAGAGCAATTGTGGAAATAATGTTTCTGACCCCAACAACTCACATATTTGGGGTGGGCATAATTTTACCTGTATGATATAGATCATAGACAGATAAAACAATATAGCAATAGAGCAGTGATTACCTATAGTAGATGTAGTCGAACGATTACGGTCTATTCACAGCAATCCACACAGGTTTGTGTGAACTCCTGAAAAACACATCCCATGGCACCGACTTTCAATAGGCTTCTGGTACTGGCTGTATTAAACATCTGTATTAAGTTTCATTGTTGTGAGTGAAGGACTTTTTGAGATAATGTGTTTACAAGGATATGGACCAACAGACATGTATAAAGGGGCAGAACTCCTGAAAAACACATCCGATTACACCGACTTTCAATAGGCTTCTGGTACTAGCTGCATTAAACAACTGTATTAAGTTTCATTGTTGTGAGTGAAGGACTTTTTGAGATGTGTTTACAAGGATATGGACCAACAGACATGTATAAAGGGGCATAACTCCTGAAATACACATCCGATTACACCGACTTTGAATAGGCTTCTGGTACTAGCTGCATTAAACAACTGTATGAAGTTTCATTGTTGTGAGTGAAGGACTTTTTGAGATAATGTGTTTACAAGGATAAAAACAGCCAGACATGTATAAAGGGGCACAACTCCTGAAAAACACATCCAACGGCACCGACTTTCAATAGGCTTCTGGTACTGGCTGTATTAAACAACTGTATGAAGTTTCGTTGTTGTAAGTGAAGGACTTTTTGAGATAATGTGTTTACAAGGATATGATGGACAGACGGACAAACGGACGGACAGACGGTACGACGGACGGACAGACGACGGAGGCAACGACAATACCGCTCGGGCAGAATCTGCCCGAGGGGTAAAAATGAAGAAAATTTCTAATAGATGCAAAAATTTGATGTACCGTAACGATAATACAGCCTGGAAATCTAATGAATACCTACAGGTGAATATAAACAAAGGCAGAAAATGTTCATTGGTGTAGATTGTATAGCTTTTTTATTAATCCGGCTAACGAAGAAAGGTGGACAAATGGACAGACAGACAGTTGTAAACCAATAGGCCCTGTCTGCATTGATAGGTGGGCATAGAAAAATGTCTCAAGTGCATGATATAATCTTCCAGGAACAAGCCAGGACATAACTTTTGAATAAGATCAAACAAAGCAATCCGACTGATCCCATTTCTGGAGCACGTCATGCAGTTCTCGTTTAATACATTCATACACTCTAACGGTACATGTACCAATTAAGCTAAAAGGCCGGGTATCGTCTCAAAAGCAATGGGTGCTTTGATGATCACGGCATCCACTGCTATCAGATATAAGCTTAATTGAAACATGTATCTCCACGATAGTGACATTCTGTATCCTGCAGCTCAAAGTCGATACTAATACATGGGTACCATAGGCATAGTTTAGACGAGAGTGAACTCCTCGGTTCCAAGTCTATCATTATATCATGACAAGGCCGACACCTGCTGATTATGCAATGACAGCTATATTACAGAAAGATTATACTTGACTGGCCCGATGTCGACGTGATGTCAACCCCAGACTGTCATTTTTGACGGGAACAATCACTCCCGCTCCCCTCAGATCCACTAAAAGCCGAGAAAATTTGAGCGAATAATTGCACTCCTCGATTCCAGAGAGAAAAAAATTAGAAATAACTTGATGAAATTCTCTCACAGATCATCATCGTGCTGCATAAACTGTAATCTGATGAATGCCACATGTTTTTCCTATTGGACAGTGCTACATGTACTTGCAAGTACAGGTTACAACAAGTTTTTTGCAGGCCTGCAAGTGGCTCACAGTGAAAATATACGAGAAAATATAAGAGGAAATTTGCGAAAATATAGGAGAAATATAGGAACTAAAGGAATGTAAGACAGGTCTGTACTACATTGTGTTCCAAAGTTGGTAGTTTTCTGGTGTTTAATCAAATTACTTTCGCTGAATGCGGTCATAGTGGTGGTCTTTTCAGGCGACCTGTTCTGTTGTTTGATTCAGCATAGAGAGATTGAAATGTTTTCATATTTGCCGAGCGAAGCGAGGCGAAGCGAGGCGAAAAAAAAACTCTGAAATGTATTTCCTCATGTCAGTTTGACTCATTACAGAGCACTGATGAAAGTTTTCATGAGAAAAAGTCAAAATATAGGAAATATAGGAGGTTTTGAGGAAAATATAGGAATGACTCAAAAATATAGGAAATATAGGAGGCACTTGAAGGCCTGCTTTTGACAAATTTTTAAAGATGTATCCATCAATTTTGGCCTGGGGGTAATTTCGGCATGTCCATCCGTCCATACATGAGGGAGGTACATGCATCTGCAAAACCATTCCACTGATGGAGTCCAAATTTGGTGTGCTTACTTAAAGTGAACGCAAAGGCTGCGACAACACACACACTGTGTGGAAGAACTATATTAAAAGTATCATTTGGCAGCAAAAAATATTTTTTGTGATTTTTTCTCTTCCAAAAAAAAATCCAAAAACCGAAATTATTGACTGGTGCAACAATCGACTGGGGTTGGCCATGTCAGTGTATTGAGTAGCCTTGCGCCAATGAAAACGCTTGTACGTAACACGTGATATTTTCCTGCAACGTAGTATCACTTTGTTGTGGCATTGCTGTAACACGATTTGTAATGGCGGAGGTGGAGAGCTCGGCTGTTTCAAGCGTGTTTTGACTGTGTTGACACCCAGCAGGAGAGCTAGGAAGCGATAGAAATTAAAACATGCAATCCCACCAGAATTCTCAGATGAAAGACACCCATTCAGAAACATAAGAGTGTGGAACTGTTAAGTGCAGTACAAAATAATTTTATTACCATTTGGCGGGACAGAGGCACTGAGAGATAAGCATATAATATGAAGTGTCAAAATCTGAATCGTTGATAACTTGCCACCAGAGGCGGACTTCGTTTCCTCTAGCTTACAACGGCAGTGTTCCTCAATATGTTAGTTTATGGCTTTATAGCATACACAAGATATAGTAATACCGAGCATTGCTGGTGCAAATTCTACTCTTTCTAACTCCCCGAAGTAGAGAGCTCCGAAACGTCACTGCTCTGATGTGAGATAGCCGACATGGCTGGGGAACAATAATACAACAGAGATCATTTCTTTCCTACTCGGTGCAAAAAAATCCCTAAAAATATTTGTTGCTCTGTTCGATACTTTCAATGCATGTTCAGTTGCCTCAGCATTTACATTCACTTTAAAGTCAAGAGACAGAAGCCTATAGAAAATGAACTCGTTCGATTAATTTATATGGTTCTTACTGCTATGATCAATTTTTCACTTCCATTTAATAATCTATGATGTGCACACAAGATATTTTAATAATAAAAATTCCAAATTCACAGTAGTTTGTAAAATAGGCCGAATGCCGATTCACACAATAATCAGCCATATTGTACTTCCATAGAAAGAAAGAAAACATTTTCATACTACAAAGTATCAGAACTGAACACAAACAATATCAAACATATTTGTCCGAACATGTCAAAACGCCAGGAAGTGAATATGTTATCCCTGTCAGGAGCATGCGGTCATAGCTCGACTGGATCTCATGCAACTTATTTTTTCAGCTTCCTGGTAGTCTTATTAATGATTGTAATTAAGATAAAGACTGTTAATCACTGTCTAGTTAACTGTCTCAAAGCTATCAACGCTGCTTTTCTTTCATTCAGCTTTCTTTCTCTGAGGGTGTCCTTTGATGACAACGCACTCCACATCAAGGCCCGAGAACCTGAACAAGCTATAGCTGGGAATGCTATTAAAACACAAATGATTCTCCCGTTTTCTAGCTACATGTATTCATTCTCTCATTCTCTTACCAAATTCTGGTCCATTGGCACCTTTTCTTGCAAATGTTAGATCACACGAAAACGGATTGGAAGTGAAACCGCGAAAGACAATTCCCAAAAATAATATTAGGCCCCTACACTATTAGTGAACATGAAGCTGCGCTATCGAAACCCCTCGGCTCTGAACCCCAGCTATTATAATGTAAGGGTGTCTCTACCAATTGATTGGCTTGTGGGAAGAAATATTTACCCCTGGTATTGTAAGTGTACTTTCTTTGAAAAAAAAGAAAAGTTAAATTAAAAGAGCTGTATCAATGTCGCACCAAAACAACAGTACACATGGCTAGATAAATACAGTACATGTATACTAAATGGCACATGTATGTCATTTTCAAAACAGATTTGCAAGCATTCTTTGCATTGTCTAAGAAAATAAATCAATAAATCAGTCATCCAATCAATAAATATATGTGATACTATACTAACATGATATAGAAATAATATACAAACTTAACATAGGAATTAGTGGATTTTGTTAGACAAGGGGCATACTTTCTGACACGACTCATTTTTGATAGGCATCTAGTGTCATTTTCAAAACAGATTTGCAGGCATTCTTCGCATTGTGTAAGAGAATAAATCAATAAATAAGTCATCCAATCAATAAATAAATGTGATAGTATACAAACATGATATAGAAATTATATGCAAACTTAACATAGGAATTAGTGGATTTTATTAGACAAGGGGCATAACTCTGCAAAATACTTTCTGACACGACTCATTTTCGATAGGCATCTAGTTCTGGTCAAGAGAAACAACTGTATCACGTTAGGATGTTGTATATGGAGCGGTTCTGAAATTATCACAATAAATCATAAATGGATTTTTATTTGTAAAAAGGGGCATAACTCTGCAAAATATTGTCCGAGATGACTTATTTTCGATAGGCTTCTGATTTACGTGAAGATAAATAGATGTAACAAGTTTGGTTGCCATGCATGAAACGGTTCTGTAGATATCGCGGTAACGGACGGACGGACGTACGTACGTACGTACGTACGTACGGACAGCCGTACATGATGACGACAATACCCCTAGGCCAAAGTTGGCCGAGCGGTAAAAAGTGTCCTGATGTGAACAGCAGTTTTACGAGAAGCATCAGGCGATCACCATAACTTAATTACAAGCGGCTCCTATTGTGGCTCATTATCGTGAGAGGTTGATGGCGTGTGAATAGCCTCGCATAAATATTACACGAAATCTCTTCCAGATGCAGAGGTAACGAAATGACAAACATCCCTCTTAGCACCTCAAATGTGGCACGCAACGATCAGACAGTGTGTGCACGGTAATCGTGAAATGAGAATTAACCAACCCATAGACATAATTCGATCAACTGGAGATATTTTCAGCTGAATCCAGCAGATTTCTCTCTTTGCAATGCTCAGTGGGAATAGATGTGTAAACATGTACCAGTGCAGGTTTATATTGCTATGTCAGCTCAGTGCAAAATGCGTCCACTCCAACCATATCGATGATTTATCGGGTTTATTAAAAGAGAGATCTGGCATGACAAATGCACGGATTAATAATTCTGTCGAACTGGTCTAAAGGAGAGAGGATCATAACATCATAAACAGCTTGTATGCTATAATCTAGATCGGGCTCTGTGTAAATAATCAATTATTTTGAGGATAAGTACATGTATACTAGATGGACAATCACTGACCATCTGATATGGAAATGTTAAGATGCCTAGCTACGAGATTGCAAGAAAAGCAAACAATGTTACACCTTTACATAATATTCGATTTGTCCATCAATCACTGTCCACCAATTATAATCTACCTGTGTAAAACCTGTCCTGTGGATGGGATTTCCATTTTTTCACCCTTCCCTCCACTCTGCCTTAGATACCATCCTGGCCATAGTTCACTCAATGAGAGATAAACTCACAGTATATTACAACAGGTAATGTACATTGTTATGAGCCCCAGTGGGCATTAAATGCCCTTTCTGAATTTTTTCCTGGCTTTATGTCACTCTCCAAGACCCCATAGCTACACTTCCGATCAGCTTAAACTTCCAATTAGTGAACAGTGTTTACGCGCCGTTAGCGCGCCAACGAGCTGGCCTAATCACCATTACTTATTACACCCCACCATGATGTGACCGTTGCCTCCACGTGCCGGTAGAATATAGTCCGGTCAAACCACTGAACCATTGTGAGCATGTCGGCGGTAAACAAAGGCTCCCCGTTGGCTGATTGCCCGCTAACAGTCTTCGCGGCTTAACACTGAATTGTTTTCAAAGAGTTCCCCTCTAGCGGTGTACGGCAAGAACACAATCTATTCTACAGTTTAAATTACTGGCTAAGTAATTAAACAAATATATAGAATATTTGACTTCAATAAGAATGCTGTAAATGATTATCTATTATTTTTTGTTTGCGCTCCAAGGAAACTCGGCCGTCTTCCCCTCTGCCATTTCATTTCTTTTCAAATGAGACACAGACGCGCATTTTGTTGGACGAAAGCGGGATATCGCTTTACCCCGTCCGAGAGAGAATGCACTGTTATGTTTATATTCTCCACTTGTTTACGCCAAAATTAACGAGATTATTAATCTTTACAGTTGTTTTCTTGCTGACAATATAACATCCGTTATACTGTTCGACAGGAAGTATACATTAACACATTTGAAATGTTGGTTTTGATGTCGGGGATGCACCATCTATTCTACAGTTTAAATTACTGGCTAAGTAATTAAAAAAATATATAGAATATTTATAAGAATGCTGTAAATGATTATCTATTATTTTTTGTTTGAGCTCCAAGGAAACTCGGCCGTCTTGTGAACATTCGGTTGAGACTACGAATAATCTTCATTACCAAAAGTTTCCCCAAAGATAAATATATTATCAGAATTCATAAAACGTTGGTGTGTGCAAATTGCGAAGGCCGCCTCCTCTTTCAGAACGGTCAGTAAAACGGTTGAAGGTAACATTTCAAATGAATACAGCTTCGTATAAATTCAGACACGCGGGCGAGTCGAGGTCATAATCGGGGCAACATGCAGTGCTCGGTCAGACTAGTTGTCTCTTTGGCTTGTCTTGTTACAACCGCCTAACCAAAATATACACAGAAACTCAAAAGATCAATTAGCCCTTACAGAGAATGACAAATACTCCAATTGTATATGCTCTTTATTCGTTACCGCCCGACTGTTAAAGGTTGCACACGAAACTTCCGATGAGAAAATAAGAATTAACATTTATGGCCCACGCATTCATCGTTCCAGCTAAATAACAAACAAGAAACAATAACAGAGATTTCTACATAAACAATAAGTTAATGCCATTTCATTTCTTTTCAAATGAGACACAGACGCGCATTTTGTTGGACGAAAGCGGGATATCGCTTTACCCCATCAGAGAGAGAATGCACTGTTATGTTTATATTCTCCACTTGTTTACGCCAAACTTAACGAGATGATTAATCTTTACAGTGTTGTTTTCTTGCTGACAATATAACATCCGTTATACTGTTCGACAGGAAGTATACATTAACACATTTGAAATGTTGGTTTTGATGTCGGGGATGGAGGGAGGGACTTCAGCTATAAATAATGTGGGTCCACTGTTCGTTTTACCATTCTCTTTTATACACTGCATAATCCGGTAGTAAAATCCCGTGCATTTACTCTTGAATGGTCAAAATTAACACAATTTGCAAGAATTTTGAATATATAAAAATGAATGACTTGAACTTGCGCATCTGTATGAGAAGCGGCCGTAAGATGAAACTTCCAATAAACAAATACCTATTCTTTAATACCAGAAAAGCTATTCCGTGAGACGCGCAAGTCTGGGTCAACTTTGAAAGCAGGTGTCCGACGAAGCACAATTTACAATCCATTTTGCAAGCAGTGTTTATGATTAAAATAAATCTTAAATCTATTTCCTTTTAAAAATTCGTGCCGATTAATGCCACGTGGACTCCCAACTGATTTTCTTGAGCTCTGTCGCGTGAACGATCGCTCCCTAACAAAGCAGCTTGCTTCCAGCCATTGTCTGGCCGTGCTGATAGCGCGCGGCCTGTGTCCAGTCATGTCGACGGACTACATTCAACAGAGTTAGAACAATGGCCAGCCGATAATCATGGGCATTAGCGCGCTATACCTTTGTGTTGGCGCACTTCGTTTGCGCGCCATTGGTGCGCTAACATTAACCTTTCAGCTGATCGGAAGTGTATACTGAGAACATTTTTACAACTTTCTGACTGAAAATGTTCCCAGGGCTTTAGATTGCCCTAATTTGGGCACACCCTTGAATCGGCATGGCAAAATATTATTAGTCAGGGAAACGCGCCAAAATTAGAGAACATATTCAAAGTTTCAGGAATTCTGGCAAAATAGGTTTGACCAAAATATTATGACACTAAATTGATGAGGAATCTCCATGAAAATTGATTATCAATGCAACAAAAAAATTTATATTTAATTTTTTTTTTCCCCTCTAATTTGGTCATATCCTAGTTTGGGCACAACATTAAATGTTGTACAAAGGGGGTACATGTAATCTAAAGCTGTGGTTCCCAACCCCAATGCCCTGATTGATTTCTGTTTAAATAAGATCACCCCTGGCAGTGAACCTACAGCTATCCTGATGAAGTTCCACCACCTTCTAAACAAAACTGTGATCTTACCCATCTGGAATCCCAGCTCCCAGTGGGTGTAGAATGACCTGTTTGACTCAATTTTCTATCCCCTCTAGGATCCCCCTATCCCAACCTCATTTTGACGATGAAAACACTCAAACATTTGAGGCCCGGGGAAGTGTGCAGGCCTCTGATTTTGAGGAGAGTGATTAAGGTTAAAGGATGCAATCACTCCTGGGGTTAAATTCTAACTGTCCCAGGTGACAGGTACATTTTTTTTTTTTTTTTTTAACCTGTCCCTTGAATGCATCAACCTGAACAATAATTATCCAGTATATTTACGTTGAAGAGAATGAATTTTGTCGGTCACCAGAATAGAGATATAAACACAAATTATGCAGGATGGATGATCGAAAACAGATTGTCAATGATAATTCAGTTAACTGAAGATGATTTTGAATAATAGGAGTAAAAGTGAAGATGTTTTCACAAATTCAGACTTGATATACACACACAAACATTTAGTGTACATGTATGATACATGTACATATTCCACATGTCATTTGAGAGACCGGTATTTTTGTTTTCAGCCTGTCACATGCAAGACCTTACTGATTTTTTCTTCATTTTATAATACCCATGGCCCCAACATCATCCTAAAGAAGTTCAGGACATTTCGACCAAAACTATGGTCGAATGGGCTGAACAAATGAACAAACAGGGACAGTGACCAAAAGTACAGTAAGATTATAGATACTCGAGAAATATTACAAAAATAATTATTTGGAAGAAATTGAATATTCAGAGTTACTCATCTCTTCTTGGCATTTTGGATTACTTCCTGCGTGATGCATATTTAGTACATAATTATTTGCACATAAGGCCTTTTTTTTTTTTATTAATTGGTTTACGGATTTTTCTGGCAAAAATGTCCAGGTGGAGGATGGAAAAAAAATAAAAATAAAATCAAGCCTCCACACTTTATTTATTTTTACTTTCTGACAAACTTCTTAGACACGAGAGGGCGGTAAAAAAAAAAAAATGATATGTCAAATCCAGGTAATAGCCAGTGTAATAATTACAAGACATTTACCAAAAGATCAATGACGGACGTTTCCTTCAACCAAGCGACAATATCAGTCGCTTTGCGTGAAACCAACAGGACAAGTCATGTTTCCTTTTGTTATTTTGGACAGACAGGCCGGCAGATATGTCGTCAGTTGTCACTGATCTCCTTCAAGACCAAGTCCCCCACCGTCCCAGCAGTTACTGGACCGACAAAGCCCTTGAAAAGGACGGTCTCGTCCTGTCTAAGCGTCAGTGAAAACCACCGCGAGGCCGAACCCGCCATCTTGGCTTCAAACACTGCGCCGTTGAAATGATGTCATGTCTGGTCCCCGAACTACAACCGAAGGTAACATGGAAGTCGGAAACCACCACCACTGTAACCAAGGGAAGTAACCCGCCTCCAAGACCAAGATGTCTGCAGAGTGTTGAACTCGTGCGAACTCGAGCGTGAAGAATTTATATAAGATGTTTTACGCACAGCAAGTACTAAAATGAGACCAATATTGCGAATTTTATGTTTTTATTCTTCCGACAGAGAGGTCAGCAAATGTGACACATCGGCGGATACGACAGAAATAAATAAAAAATCAAAAATCCAATTTTATTTTTATTTCACTTTTGGCAAAATGAAGGTCGACGGATCCGTAAACCAATCAATAAAAAAAAAAAGGCCTAAGATAAAATGTTGAACATACCTGTCATTTCCACATGAAGGATTTTTCCATGCATCACCAGGGCGGTCAATATGGGTCTAAAATACAAGATAAAATGTTCCACATTATTTCACACCAATAATGCTTCAGATGATACATGAGTGGTGAAACTCATTCACAAATAGGTCGATCAGAAAATGACATAAGCCTGGTTAATGCTTGGGACTTTCCTTTCAGTTTCATTCACAGAGCATGTGGTAAACCAATTACCCAATGATGATGGTATTAGGACGGTCGATCATGATGAACGTAAAGTACTGGTTATCAAGCGTAAAGTACCCATTATCGAGCTTCGCCACTTCGACAAATGCCTCGTCTCATCAGAAAAGATCACAAACCGACGTTGACACTCATCCCTCATTACGATAGGAGAACTATGTCCATCGCATTTCTATTATGACCTGTTTAATAATCCATTAGACATTATCCTGCCCAGAGGCATTTGCTGCAAAGCACATGAAAAACGGGATCTTGAACCATTCCCCGTCAACACGCAAACATATACACTCAACCGATCACTGATCCGTGAATTCACCTGACCGGTTGACCATTCCATCACATGATCCCCTCCCCTATCTTACTATCCCTTCTACATTCAGATTTTAAGACTCTCAACCTTTGATGGGAGCTACATTCATCGGGTTTATTGTTCTGTGCAATCATTAGAAATAGTATACTGTTAAACAGTTCAAGATTTGCTTCATTCATCCAAATATACGTAACAGGGATGAGTGAGTAGAATTTAACGTCGTTTTCAACCTTTTTTCAGTCATATCATGACAGTGCCTACATATGCCAGAACTCGAGTGTCCACAGTTCCTAGTATTATTCTAGACACTGATCAGCCCAGCCAATACAGCACCCGATCAACCATTCAAGTATTGACCGAGCTCAAGTCAACGTTGCTTAACTTCGGTGATCTGACGAGAACCGGCGTGCCCAACGAGATATGCCACACAGGGTTTGCTTTTCGACGGGAATGCAGCAATCAAATTCCCGACAGCATTCCCGCAAAAAAATTGGCAGAAATCCGGCAGATTAAATCTCACCAATCTCTATAAAAAAATTATAGCTTTAGATTTCTGTGGATTCTCGTACAGTTGGATTGCAAGAATGTGTTTGGATTCCGATAAATTTTGACAAAAAACAAGGCCTGCCATACTTCCAAATATACAATGTATATCTGGCAAGCATTTCAAAGATAAATTTGTACAGGTATATGTGTGTGGCACATTCTTAGGATGAACTAGCATAAAACCAGTCTTTCGGATGGAATTTTTTTTTTCACCTTCCGCTCTGTTCGTGGCTTCCACGTATATTATCACTACTGGACTCCAGTAAAAGGTGAGATTCTGAGCACCCGAAGAGACATCGGCAACCGACACGATATTTATGTAATTGCCGTGACAAAAGAAGCCTACAGCAGGCCACATGCCAGCGGAGATCGTGCGTGTTGCCTGGTTCTTCACAAAAAATGGCGGCAGTATACAGTGCCGGGTAACATCGACACAGCGGAGATATTCCGAGATTCAGAAAGAAGGGATGAAGATCCATAAACTGCTACAAAAGGCACAGAAGGACAGAGAGAGACGCCAAGCAAAGTGGAGAATACATTCACGATAATTTCAGCATATCGCCGCCCTCAACGGTTCTTTTCAGAGCCAACCATTTCTTACGAAAGGGGCTTCCTATACGACATGTTTTATAATGTTCGAAATTAGAAGACAAATGTTTTGATTTGTTTCCACATTCGAAATAATTAGAAGTGAATTAAGCCTTTTATGCTCGAAAAAATCCCGTGTTCGAAAAGTTAGTGTTCGAAAATATCGAAGAAATACGGTACCTAGATTGCGTGTATCTATGCTGGATCTATATTCTGATAAATGAAGAGGTCCGGCTAAAACTAGGTCATCATATGGACTGATGTTAGGAATATACATGTATGTACAAGTTTTTAGTGAAATTAATGAATCAATGGCCGTGAACCCTGAGGACGTATTATACCTATTTCAATCATGTGATAAATTGTGCATTCATTTATCTGCATGACAGGTGATCACTTGTCCAGAAATCTATGGTAGCATCGCTTATGTAACACGAAACTAATTAAATTGTCAAGGCACAGCACAGTAACATGTACCGCAAGGCATGAAGTCCTATATGTAACCCGATACACCAAATTAAAGCTTGCTCTTCTGATTGTGCGAGTCCAGGGATCTAGCGCTATTGTATGCATTGTCTCGTGATTCTTACATAAAGTATGAGCCTGGCAACTAAGTTGAAGTCGCGTTACATGATTGAGGTGAAATGCTAATTGAATTGTATAATGATCACCACCAACCATTTAATTGTCATGGATGTTGGGGGCCTGCATTGCATCAAGGGATAAAAGTGGATTTAATTGTCAATGATGTTGGGGGCCTACAGAGGTCAAAATGTTCGGTCGTTCACTCGTTTTTACGACCAGAAAAATCTGCTGACGAGTAAAATTGAAGCCCAGTATGTCCTCCAGACGATCACAAAAAAATGGCTTCCGTAGAAACAAACTGTCAATATCATGGATTTGGCAGAATTGTTAAAAATGTTTGTTCATCTTTCCCGCTAACAGCCCAACTTCGCTGCCGGTCGGCCATGTTTGCTACTTGTGTGGATGCTGGTGTGAAATGGTCCTATGCGGATACACTGTCGCCACGAGTGACCTCCCTTCCTTCCTAACTTCAGGCTATGCCAGCATTAGTTCCCTAGGAACAATTCCACTCATGCACTTTCTCTTACAACATCAACAACAACACGAACTTTCCGTGGCTGACAGCACATGTTTTTTTACATCATGAATTGTCTAGTTGGAGTGATGCACAAAACGACCAGTACTTCAATGAAAGTTTATCACTTTCAAGATTCATGAAGACAAAACAGATCTTCATTCCTGGTTACATTTTGATAATGAAAGTAACAAAACGTCCTGTGAGGTTTGTCTTGAAATTGACAATTCTATGTGCACCTATTACATTTTGATACAACACCATAACCCCAAGAGAAAATGATCTTGTAAGTGAGTGAGTGAATAGGGTTTAACGTCGCTTTCAACATTTTTTCAGCTATATCACGACGGGGAAGGGAAGGGAGGGAAGGGGGAGGGACAGGGGCACCTACTTGTAACAGAGCAGATCTAATGCTGCCATTTTATAGTGCTGTCCCACTGAAATATCATGCCGTAGGCAGACATGACACCCCACTCAGTCACATCATACTGACACCGAGCGAACCAGTCCTTGTTCTATCCTCTTAATGCTGAGCGTAAGCGAGGGAGCAACAAGTTCCATTTTTCAAGTCTTAGGTATGACCCGGCCTGGGATCGAACCCAGTACCTACCGCTTACGACGCCGACGCTCTAACCATTAGACCACCGCAGTGCGGTCAAATGATCTTGTATTATAATATTATGCCGGCATGAGGATGTGCAAGATAATATTCTCAACTGTTTTTCTGTTTGTTTTGTTTTTTTTCCTTTCAACTTTATGACCTGAAAATGGCATTTGGCAGCAGTAAAAAAAAAATAAAAATGAAACACTCCATTAAGATTACAGGTTGAAGGTAATGGATGACCTCAATCTCACTGGGATGACCTCAGTTTTTGACGAGGTCATCCACTGGATGACCTGGAAATTTGAAACATTTTGACCCCTGGCCTACGTCATCAGGCTTCAGGCCTATTGAGCTTATTACATGTATCTAATAAATTAAATATTCTGAGATGGATGTCTTGTCACTTGTTGTTTCATGCACTCTTTGTGTTCTAATATTAAATTCAATGCCTGGCAGTATGTATAATAGTAGTACCACTACAGATTAACTTGGTATTATGGCCAGTTTTTTTTTTTTGTTTTTTTTTTAGCTTTTTCCAACAAATAGATACTATTTTAAACTGAAACTCTTGGAGAGAAATCTGTTACTCGGGAAGCAGCTTTTCTGTGCTTTCCGGGTCCAAAGCGGACTTAGATCGCACCTGTATCCCAGATGAAAAACCCACTTTTTAGAGGGTGCAAGAGTGAGCAACGTTGCTATTATGACCATTTTGCAAAATACGGTAATCTCTAGCTGTCTCCACTGTCTTCTGTTAAAATGATATATTTAATCAATTATTTAAAATTTAATAATGCTCAAAATGCAATAGATTGCAGGAAATGAAGCGTAAAACTCAAAAATATGATTGCCCAGGATAGTAACGTTTTTCAGAGTTGCATTGAATGCGGTCATAGTGGTGGCGAGACAGCTATATGTGATTGGTGATTTCTGCTTGTAGCTGTGATTCCGTCTAATTAAATGAGTCATAAGGCAGAAGGTATTTATCATAATGCTGGAGATAACAAATCATATTATTTATTCGATGAAGTGCTTTGCATACCTCTGTCTCAATTTCCCATGCCATGTGCAGTGAAAGCAGTTCCGGAAATTGAAGAATTTGAGAACATTGTCAAATTGGGGAACAGTAAGCTGGAATTGTTTATGAATTCGGGAACTCTGGGTCACTTTTTTAACTAAAAACATATATGGGAGTTCTGCTCAATGAAAGGTACTATCATTTTTCTATCAGTAGGTGATAACTCTCATTCTCTTGCATTCCATCTAATGATTTCAAAATTCTAGCTGTCATATTTGCAGAAAGTGGGAAAATGTATCTTTGTCCTATTTCCGCCATAATAAACACATTTACGAATTCAGGAACTCTGGACCACTTTTCGTATTAAAATGTCATCGGCATTTCTTTTCAATGATCATAATTATAACTTTTCTATCGATAGGTAACAACATTTGTTCTCTTCATTCGAAATTCCACGCTGTGATTTCAATATTCTTCCCATTAACTTTGCTGTAAGTGAGAAAATATTTCTTCGGCAGATATTGTCGGAGTCTTTGTGTCGCTGAAAAGGCACCAGTCTAGACATCTTGTTGTCCCCAGATTTAGCTATTGTACGCATTGTCTCATGATACTTACATGGTGTATGAACCATGTCTCTTCAGCCCTATATCCTCTATGTTAAAGTGAGTTCCCAAATTCAGGAACGTTGCTGTATTCAGCAATGTTTGAGGTTTCTGAATTCGGAAACTGGTCCGAATTCGGCGATGTTCCCGAATTCTGCAATTTCCCGAACTGAAAGATTTCCAGCAACTGAGACTCTTTTTGTTTCTTTTACGTTTCAGTCTGATAACTCCCTTCGGACACAGAGCAGTCAACAACAATTTATCAATACAAAGTAAATTGAAACCCGCCAGCCCAAGTTTTCGGGATATTGCTTTCGCAGAGATTGGACTGTTGCCGTGTTGGACAGATTGAAGGATAGGCCTATATGACACACAGATATCAGAAGTCCATAAAGATTTTATGAACTTCTGCAGATATGTTAAAGAGGGCATGCTGCACAACCCAGGCAGATCTCTTCTGAGTAGGTGACTATTGGCAACTCAGCGTATTCTACACGTAAGGCACGTAGCGTACGTATATGGTCTGCAACTTAGAGTACTATGTTTGCAGATGAAACAAAACCAGAACAACAACAACACGGACTGTCAGTGTCAAGTGAAAATTGATGAGCTTTGACGGTCGCACTCTCAACCTTTCTTCTCACGATTTGGCTGTTGGCATTGACTTAACATTTGACTGTACACGACTACGTATCTAAGCAATATTTACAGTAGTTATTTGATGAGAATTTGTATCCTTACAAGACAACTTTCTCCAAACACGTCTGCCGCAGGAACCCGCGCCAGACCGTCCTCCACTACATCAGCCCAGTGAACATTAACCCTGCTGCCGGTCTTCGTCAAAAGTGTGTGTTTCCGTTGTTACTTTATCTCGTTGAAATTCAATTCATAACAAATGCCACCATGAACTAAATAAAATAAAGTATACATTGGAAAATAAATTATTTACAGATGCATTATTAGTCCATGTTATTGCATTTTTCAGCTTAGTTATCTGTTTTAGCTTGGCGTATTAATTTTCTAGTCATTTGCTCAGGACTGTTGGCAGCGTTAGTAGCGACATGCGCATTAAGGAGTATCGACGTCATCAGTACGGGTTTTACTACATTTCAAAGCAGACCCGGGAGTGAATTTGAGGATTTTTTCACTTCTGGATATAATTAGAATAATCAATCAACCTTAAAAACATCAACGCGATTACAATGGGCACGTTTCACTGCAAACCAGTCCACCTTCTTGTGGAAATCTATCGGCTCTTAAATTCCATTTCTCTCTATGTTAATATAGATAAGATAATAAGATAAGATAAGACTTTAATTGGTTCTAGCTTAATTTGTTGTCATTGTACAGAGTTAGAGGTTTATGCAGAAGTCAAACGAAATCCCCCCCCCCCCCCTCCCTCCCAACCTCGGGCAAGGGTCAGGCTTAGTGGGGGATTACCTGGGGATTCACAACATCTTTATGCCACAGCGAGTGAGGTTTTCACACGTTTTCAGTCCTATGGTTTTTGTCAGTTAATATTTCTTTTACCAAGGGATGGGACATAAATTGTATTTGGTTGATGTTTAGGTGGGGAGTCACTTAAATGTTTTGCCCCAGCAGGCACGGCGGAGCCGCGGGGGCTACGGGGGCTGAAGCCCCCCCAATAATTTGGCCAACTTTTCTAAAATTCATATGTCAACGCAAAAATACTTCAATGAATACGTATTTTCGAAATGAATAGTAAAATGAATTTTCTGTGTAGCATATCTATCGCACAACTAAAACTATTTACAGCTGTCCAGCATTATTGGGCCAGCCAAATCTCTAGTTTTTATTACCGACATTGGTTAGCAACTTTTAGGTTCACAAAATCATAAAGAAAGAATTCAAGAAGACAAAATAAGGTGATGAAAAGAAAAGCATATTCTTCATATTTATTTTGTCAATCACATGAAAACATTCATCAACATGCTCTTTACAGTTCGCAGTCTTAGGTGACTAGTACCTTCACCTAATTGTGCTATGATATTGGGACGGTGGAGCAGGAGGGACCATTACTTTCAGCAAAAAAAAAACAAACAAAAGCACACACATACACACACGAAACAAAAAATTAGACAGAGAAAGACAAAGAGCCGATAGAGTGACGCGAAAACACCTATATCTGTATTGAAATCAGATTTTAATTTCCGGTAAGTTATAACCATGAGAAGCATCGTTGCTTATTCACATGATTTACAAGTTGTGCTCGTAAATTGCTGCTCTGGTACACGCTATAATAACCAGTCAATTATGACTGTATGATTACTCCAAAAATCGACCAAATATTCGCCTCAGATTCTCGTTGTTGATGACTTCCTTCGCTACATGTATATCAACCATGTTGTACGTATTTCATCACATTGGTTGATATAGCGAATGAATTCGTCAACAATGAGAATCGGTTCTTTCCTATGGACATACAGGAGCATGCAGTGGACCGCGAGTAAGTTTTCAGCCTATACGTACCGGTAGCTCAGAAGTTGAACGTTCACTGGCGGCAGTAGACTGGATGAGTCTCTATTTCATATGTACTATTATTAATAATAAAATGATCTTTAATAAATAGAATGAGAAAAAAAAAATGAAAAAAAAAAAATGAAAAAAATTTTCTTAATAGGCAGAGTTACTTCCTCTTGTTTCCCGTTTAAAATACATTATGAAACAGGGGCTGGATCTAGCCCGAAAACATCGGCTAAGCGGTCTATTTTTTTTTTTTTTTTTTTTATTGTTGTTGCTGTGATAGGAATGCCACGCCCCCTTACCCTAAATTTACCTATCACAGCCAGAGTTTCTGGGTTAGGGCTGGATCCAGTCTATGGCGGCAGTAGAATTTTCAATACACATGAATCACAAGGAGACAGAAGGCTCCCCAACAAGTAAAAAAATCTCTGTGCCAGTGACATGATCAAAGCTTAATGAACCTTTGGATTGAATATATATATGAATGATATATATTTAAATTATCTATTCTTCCGACCGTCATTTTGCTTGACGCTGAATATGTTTTAAAAAGTTTGGAAAACAGGCAACACAAATGGAGTTTACACGGGCGAGGATTTCTTGCTTTATTGCTCGGAAATACGCTAGAATGCCTCTCCGGCCATCTAAGACCCCTGGAGCTTCCGGGACCTAGGCGGCCCCTGGACCCTCGCCTAGTTGTGCCGTGATAGTAGCCCCCCAAATCATGAATTGCTTCCGCCGTGCCTGCCCAGGGGGTAGGGCATTGAAGCATTTTAACAACTCTCATTTGCTAAGTATAGCCCTGAGGTTGGGGGGGTGGGGGTTTCGCTTGACTCCTGCATTAGTAGTACAGAGAGTAGTAACAGTTTATTATTTTATACATAGTGTTATCCGTGTCAAGTCCGATAATTCTCTAAAAGCAGGAAATTTGCAGTTGGGGCTGTTGTCCGGTTCTCCCAAACGAATACGAAGACCCTATTCCGTGACGTTTCAGCTTTGCGGTTATACATTTAAGTATACCCCCACGTGGGCATCTTCCGGATGCTGCACTTTGGGACAAGCTGGAGGATAGAAAGTTGAATCCGATGCGATCCGATGTGAAGATCAAATCTGCTGTGGTACGCTTAACGAGTGGTGTGTGATCTACAGAATTTCCAAGTTCTTGAAGCCAATTCTTGCATTTTGGATTTCGCCATACTCGAAAGTTTAGATCTAGTCTAACCTCTGAAAACAATTTCTTGCAATTTTATTTTTTGTGGGTGCGAGTGTAATTCTGCATCTTGCATAATTTGAAAAGTGGGCAGCTGCAAGATTTGGAGAGCCAGGGAAGAAGAGACTGGGCTTATCAACTTCTTCTCAAAATTTACCGGAGTCCAAAAGATTCTTGCATACTTTTCCACTCCACTCGCTATCGTTTTTATGGGTTTTATGCAGGAGTCAAACGAAATCCCCACCCCCCCCCCCAACCTCGGGCAAGGGTCCGGCTTAGTGGGGGATTACCTGGGGATTCACAACATGTTTACGTCCCAGGGAGTGGGGCTTTCACACGTTTTCAGTCCTGTTTATCTTGAGATTCAGTTAAGACTTCTACCTAGGGATGGGACATAAATTGTATTTGGTTGAAGTTTAGGTGGGGATTCACTTCAATGTTTTGCCCCACGGGATAGGGCATTGAAGCATTTTAACAACTCTCATTTGCTAAGTCCCCACTAAACCCCGAGGTTGGGGGGGTGGGGGTTTCGCTTGACTCCTGCATTACTCACTCTCACTTCCTCGCCTTTGGCAGGGTTAGATCACAGGCGGCTGGGACAAACTATATGCCGGCGCCATATTGAACGTACGTATAAAAAGAGAACAGGCTGGAAACGCTGTTCAAGGCTTCTCGCCAAACGGGCGTAAATAAAGCTTTATCTTCTCCAAAAACTATACGACCTTTCCCCTAGGACCCCCAGCGATGCTCATGCACACTCGGGTGGTCAACACCAGGTGCAGGGGCGTCGGAAGCGGGGGGGCCGGGGGGGGCACAAGTATGTTTGTGCCCCCCCCAGATTTTGTACAGTTTGATGATAATAAATTTAAATCAGATATTCATGCAATTCATCATTGGTACTTCTGTTAGTTGCCAGTGGGACGGCGCATGATGTGTGAAGTACAAAAGCTACTTCACATTTACTTGACGATTCCAGTAACGACGGCAACGGCAGAGCGTTCCTTCTCTACGCTGAGACGCATCAAGACTTACCTACGCTCGAGCATGACCCAACAGCGCCTAAACAACGTAGTTCTACTGCAAATCCACAGGGACATGACAGAGCAGTTGGACTTGAAAGGGGTCGCGAAGTTATTTGCATCTGTAAATGAACGACGGGTCAATTTTTTTGAAAAGTTTGACTGATTCAGATCGAATTTGCACTGCTGGAAATTTGGACGAGTTGTTTATTTGACGGAAATGAAGACGGATTAATATTCCTGTGTGTGTGTTAGCAGTTTTTTATTATTTTTTTTTAACCAAACTAGTATTAGGGAGTTCATTGAGATTCAATATGGCGGCGTTTTAGCCGGCGAATATGTCAATATGTTGAAGAAAACGGTCACTTTCATTTTAACAAAATTTGCATGGTTTAGACTTGTTCAGTTTTTTCTTACTATTAAAATAAAATTTGGAAACAAATAAATTATTCTGTCTCTTGTTGTGCTGTGTTTGTTGTACTGCTATCAAAAATTTGTTTTGGACTAGCGCATGATGCGCTAACCCGTTCCTCACGGTACCGCGAACTTGAAAACATGGGGGTTTCCTCTCGGCCAAAACACCGGCCATTGAGCCTCGATTTCATTGAATTACATGTCATTTTCTAGGGAATCCCCTGTACTATAAGGGGAATCTCTCCGATGACGTAATTTTTTCCACACGGGCCGTAGCGGAGTGTTCAAAGGCCGATCTTCTTGATAAGTGGGCCGTTTTCCGACTCGCAAGGTAATATTTCGCTAATCGGAGTATATATTCTTAAAGTCCGAAGGTTGAACTAGTCATCTGTCTTGATTTGGGCTGATATTTCCGAAGTTGGCCTTTGTTAAAAATTCATTTTCTGAAGCGGTTGTTTCTCTCCCCGCTTCAGAACGATATATTCAAGATGGCGACTACCAACGCCAGCCAACATGTGCGTGACCTCATTACTGTCGCGGCTCAAACTGGAAAACTACAGTGAATCATTCACGATCATTACGTTCGTTGATGTTCATTGGATATTTAAATAATTTTCACTCCAGTAATTTTGCTCTGGTTTCAAAAATAATGGAGAGAAATGACGATCGTCGCTATGTAAAAATACGAGGGAAGCAAATCGTCAGACAGAACAGCCATCAGCCAGGCTATCCCTCTACATGGAACATAAGCGCCTTCATTCTCAAAGAGAGCCGTGTCTACCCGCGGGAGACCAAGCGACTCTCATGTAAACTGGTGACATTTTTGAATCTCCAATCTCAAAGCGAGGCAGCATGACATCATTCTCAAAGCGAGCTGTGTCTACCCGCGAACTACTTCCTGTATTAGATAACTCGCTTTCACGGCCAAGTATACATACCGACAATAATTTGTTCGCGATTGATGTGCTCCGAAACGGAAAGAGTCATTTCCCAATGATATAGCCCACGTTATGTTTAGCAATTCGCTTCTAACTCGGCGGAGTCAGCAGGTCAGTGACAAGCCAGATAATCATACTCCGCCTACTCACCCCCCAAATTTTGGGGGGATGGCTCCCATTTACGCGTGAGACTCTTTCTCGCAGTAGGGAGTCTCGCGACACGAGAATGAAGCGCCTTCTACAAATGGCGATTACGTCAAGCACTGCCACTCCCCCCAGATTTGTACACATTTTAAAAAGACATTGAACTTATGGAGGTTATTTAATTATAGGAAAGCGGAGCAATTAGTTCGAAGTAATACAGATTCTGGCTGAGAATATTACAAATATATATTGGAATATAGTGTAGGCCTAATTACTATTGAATAACAATTGAATAATATATTTCCAATAAAATAAAATTGTGTATTACATGAATACAAAACAAATTTTTTTTTTTTTGGCCAACACAGACACTTATATCAACGTCATGGGATGTGATTTGATGTATTTAACCATCTCGCATGGATGGTGAAAACAAGTGATCCGAGATCTTGCCTATATGAACACACAGTGGATGGTAATTAGTATCAAAATATGTGGAGATCATTCCACATGTAAACTTAAACAGCAAAGAAGTAAATTAATATGTTATGTTGAAAACAAATCTTAAATAAATGTACTGCCTGGTATATCTATTGTCTGACATTGATTTTATTCTGACAGAATAAATTTTAAGATATGGTCTTCAGGGCTCTCAAGGAGAGGCGAGCGATCACTCGCGCGCGCCTCCTGCTCGCCTGAAATCAAAAAATAGCGAGTGGTTCACCACTCGCCTGTTTTCGTCGGTCAGAATAAAACTTAATGACATCTTCAGCTGTTGCTGTCAAGTTCTTGGCTTCCAAGATATCTTGTTGTTCATCATTGGCACGTTTCATAGGTCAGAATAAAATTTAATGACTTCTTCAGCTGTCGTAAAATTCCTGGTTTCGTAAAGATCTTGTTGTTCAGCAATTTCGGAAGGCTTCCCGCCATTTCCGCTTCATGTGTTTGTGCAAAAAGTATAACCCTGTGTCGGAACGAAATTACAGGTAGACTGGTTGCCTCCCTTGTATTTCCATACAGACAAGTTTTGAGCCGTGGGTTATGATTTCCACAAATATAAAATCTGTCAAACACCACGGCTCAAACCACCGTTTCCGATTTTGTTTAACATTACATCACTGCGTTTTAAACATTAGTTTTCGATTTTGATTTACTCTCGATGTTACGCGGACTTGACTTTCGTCCCACTATCAGGTCCATGCTTTTCATTGATCTCATGCAATTCCGGTGCCAAGCACGCGTGCGTTTTCGTTCCTGACAATTTTGTCACTGTTAGCAAGATGTTAGCGGAAAATTGCACGATGTCGAATCCGAAAGGAAAGCCGATAGAACTATCAACATACCTAAAATGGGGAGAGAAACTTACATCAGTGTTCCGAATTAAAGAAGACTACAACACCGTTCTGAACCGCGCATATGTGACCCACATATTCTGTAATGTACTTGTAGAAGTAATTTCAGCATTTCACTCGCCTCAGGAATTTCTCCGGCGAGTGATAAAAGCACTCGCCTCACTCGCCTAAGCTTAAATTCAGGCGAGTGACGAATCACTCGCCTTCATTTTGCTCCTTGAGAGCCCTGCCATTTAACAGTCAAACTACGTATCAAAGGAGAACCAGTGAGTTCAAGCGCGTCTGAGATAGTCTTGGGCTACATCTGAGAATTCATAGAATTTCCGGGTCTGAATTTTAGGTGTCAACGAATGCTTTCCTGTAGAGTTATATGATTGCTTTTTAGTCACCAAACGTCGTCAATTTTTCTCACCTTTTGCATATCGCTCCGGTTCGGAAAAATATCTCGTACAGGCTTAGGGTCATACAAATGTTCGTTGTGCCCATATAATAATGCATGAGAAGGATAACTGAATCGACCAGAAAGAACCGATACTGGTGAAAAGCCACACACATCTCTTGTTTGGCTGCCAGGCGACGCAACATTGAAAACCTGTGGGTTCACAAGAGAACGCTCACTCGTGATAAGCCGTTGAAATGTCCACTTTGCTCGTGTAGCTGTTCCTCTAGTTGGTTTACCAACGTCAAGCAAAATTAAACAACAAACATCATGAACTAAAGCTTGGCGGGAGTAAGCCAGGTGCCCTGTAACATGTGTCTTGCAGTAAAATTGGAAGCAATGTTACAAAACAAGAATGGATGCAAAGATATGTACATACTTTTAACCAAACTTAAATATGTCCCCAAAACCCAGGACAAGTGGATGTGAATAATAACAAACTTCATGAGTTCAAAAAACTGTAGGCCATACTGATATGAACAGCCAGAAACGTTTCGATTAACCCATGATCAGGTGATGTAGAATCGGCCATACACGATTAACTCACGAACATTTACTAAAAAAGAGCCAGTCCCAAGGTGTGTTCCATGCCACGATGATCTCACGGTGAAACATATTCTCATCGAATGCATAGATTTTAAGATTGTAAGAGATGTTTTCTATCGAGCCACTACTTTGGAAGATCTTTTAGTCGGGTGAGGGAGGATTGCATCTTGGGTTATTTGAGAGAAAGCGGGCTGTTACATAATGTGTGTAATGCGTTGAATTACTAAGTTAGTGACTTGAGTACTTAGAATTTTGTTTGATCGTCGATATAGCTGAAATATTGCTGAACGCGACATTAAACCTTAATTCTCTCTCTCTCTCTCTCTCTCTCTCTCTCTTTCTCTCTTGTGCGTATGTTGGTGTTCATCCTGCATGACTCGGTGTTTTACACCGGTCACACACTTTGGACGAATATTCAGCAGTTTGAATAACTCGATATTCGGGTCTAGCACCTATACGTATGGGACATTTGAATGGTTCCTGTCTTATGTACGTATTCCGGTGTTCAGTCTGTTGGCTCGGTGCTTTACATCGGTCACACAATCTGAAATTTATTTTAAATAATTTGTTTATTCTGGTCTAGCATCCATACGTATAGGCCTGTAAACTGGACATTTGAAATGTAAGGTAATCATCGCGGTGGATATAATATTTCTCAAACGCGGACACCAATTTATCCACAATGAATGCGAAGGTTTTGAAGTCATATGGGCCATGACATTTATTCTCTTTTTAAATCCAATTCACTATAGGTATTCTTCACGACAATTATGGGTCATTGTGGGTCTATATAATTTGTGCTTCTAAACATAATCAAGGGCAAACTTTCAAAGGTGAGATTGCATATGTCCATTCTAATCATAGCACATTTGTACAGGCCCTAATACTCACATTGGATATACAAATGGTTTTTCTTCTTGTGATATACAGCTTAGAACCAACCTTCACATTTCGGTATCAATATCTAATATTACCACGATCGAATGCACTTTTAATGATAAATTGATAGTTGGAATATGACACTATTATCTATTCGCATATCTGAAAAAAACATTGACGAGTTTATATTCAGGGTTTTGCATCAATTAATTTATTTCAAAAACTCAAACACACAAGTTTTGCTGCTTTTCCGGTGCATTTCCTCGATAACTTGATACCAATAATTACTCAGTAACATGAAAAGATGCGTCAAATAACAAAAGTTCAGGGTCGTACTTTCATAAATTTCGTTAATTTAAAAATCTCAGTTTAGCAGAAAACACTTCCACAAAACAATTTCACCGCTGTTGAAATTCTTAAACTTAGTCAGTTTCATGTGAGAAAATGAAAATATATTTTTTTTACAAGAATCCGCGCATATAGTCATTCTTTAGCTAAAAGCAAAATTTCAGAAAATATTTTGCGTATTATAAAATTCTAAGTATCTTAGGAATTGAAGAGGCCTTGTACGGATACGGTTCACTTCAGGAATTATTAAATATTCGTTATAAAACGCTTGTATGGGAAGTTATGGGTTGATCCTAACCTGATATATAGATTGCCAGGTAACAGTTGAGATTACGTTCAACGCATTCTCTGCAATCTCACACTAGTGGAAGCAGTCGTGTCTTTAATTCCGATGCCCCCCCCCCCCCAAAAAAAGAAAAAAACCCGCTATCCTTCATTCATTCACATGAACACCAGTAATCATAGCCAGAACACTTAAATGGTTTCTTTCGTATCTACATTTCGTTGTCCCCGTTCGGCAAACTCTGTCCATCCCGCCACTAAACAGACTTCAAATACCGGTACTTAAATGAGTCCCCCTTGATATGCGGTTTCCATGGCTTGTTGTACCACCGATGCAACGCGGCATATATTGGATGGCTTCCCTCTTATGTTTTCTCGTGTCGGTTGGTGTGTCTA